>JAYGGG010000478.1:0-87812 GCA_036346245.1 Bonia amplexicaulis | reverse complement strand
ATACTTGATTGTGTAAATTTTATAATTTTATGCATCCTAATCTCACTAAAAATTCATTTAATTAGACTATTCATGGAATTTTAATGTAGCAAATGAGCTCCACAAATTATGAAATTTTATACGGACAATCCTTGCACAATTAAATTAATTGTGTAATTTTTCAAGAATTTTATGCACTTTTAATTTGCCATGTTAGTTCATGTTAATTTAATTAGCGACTTGTTAAATTATAATTAAATTGCAATCAAATTAACATAAATTAACATGGCAAATTTGTAGTGTATAAAATTCTTAAAAAAATTGTAAAATTAGACTAATTGTGCAAGGATTCTTCACATAAAATTTCATAATTTTTAAAGTTTATTTGCTACATTAAAAAAATTCCTACAATTAGTCTACTTAAATGAATTCTTTAGTGAAATTCAAGATGTGTAAACTATAAAAAATTTACACAATCAAGTACACTATGTCAGAAGGCTCAAATAAAATTTATAATTTTTAGAGCTCATTTGCTATATCTAGAAATTTGTACAATTAGTGCACCTAAATGAACTCCCCAATTAGAAATAGAATAGCGCTAATGACCCTTGCTAATTGCCTCATGCATGGTGGTCGTGGCTACTGGCCATCGCACGATGGCCATATGTCAGAGGCCACATGTCACCTCTAGGGTTGCCACACGATCATTGTGTCAGAAGTGATATTTTTGCTAATTTCACATGGCTACTGGTATTCTTGTAAATGTGGATTAAAAAACGTTAAAAGTGTCAAAAACTCAAGAATGTCGAGGAGTCTCTCAAGATCTACTGGCTAGTAGCACAATTGCTATGCTAGCTAACACGGGTTTTAATCGCCCCTTCTTAGATACGCTAGTGGGAGGAACAAATCTTATATTGAGAGCATGTCACAAGATAGTGTAATTCCCACATAAATCCTATGAATTTCACGTATTTCAAATAGAAAGTCGACTCGAGACATTGCTCCAAGCAACCAGTAGGCTTCTCGTTGTTTTATACTATAGCGACTGTTAACTTTTTTAAGTAATTAAATTTAAAAAAAGAGAAAAAAAAGTTATATCATCACAGACAATGCAAAGGAATAGCGCGGTGATCTCCTCCTGCGCCACCACGTGTGTTGTACCCATGGCCCGGGTGAGGTCCACCTGATGCGTGAGCCTCGTGTCGCCCTCCACTCACCACCTGTGTCCCGTCTGCACTGGCGTGCTCGTCCGTAGCGGTGATAGCCGAAGGATACTCTAATACCGTGGGCGCGGATGTCGCAAAGTCGGGCCGCGGCGGGGCGGCAAGGCCCTGTGAGCGCCAGCGATCAAGCTCCTCCGGTAGTCCGGAAAACGTGAGACGGGTCTCCTCTCACGGGTAGATGAAGATCTCACCAACCGTGACTCGCCTCCTCGCCCCGGTCCTCCGATCATGTATATGGGCACGCCTCGTAGCCCAAATAGTGGAGTAGTTTGCGAAGTATATCCGCAAACTCTCCCTCACGTACTCCATGAGCGAAGAAGTCCCAAAGTGTCCAAGATCTCGCAGCCCCGCCATCGTAATTAAATAATATTGTTAGTAATTTTTAAAATACCAACTGAAATGTAGAACAGAGTAGAACTAGGAAGGATGCGAAAAGAATTATTACGCTATATTTTTAAGAAATTCCTTTTTATACATTTTGTAACCTTCGCAGTCCTAAGCTCTAATGACCACCTAAGGTTTTTACCCTACAACAGACGCCCGATACCATTGCTGCACCCCATTTTTCAACCCGAATCGTCTTGTGTCTTACCGCATTATTCCCGGATCAGAGATAATGCACATAGATACATTGTGAATCATTTCATACATCACGAATTCACACAATATCTTAATACTATTACATAACATAGTCGGGTTAGGCCTTCAAAAGGCGGAGTTTTTACAAGAGGGGCCGCCAGCCAAATATTTACATTACAAAAGTACAACAGCGGAAGCAGAACAAAGTAGACCTATTAACCACAGGCAAAGACTGAGGGCAAAAGTGATCATACAAATACTACTAAAATTCCAGTAATATTTGTACGCAAACCACACCTTAGTCTAATTGCCTAAGGTCCTAAGAGTGAAATATCCGTCTTAAGTCTCGGCGTTGTCTCCTCCATCCGCAGCAGTGCTTCCTCGTAGGCATAATAATCTTGAGCTCCCGAACTGGTTTGGTAATGCGTGTGAGCACACTAACCACCGTGCTCACGAGCCAATACACGTAATGCATTAAGTAGTATGCAAGGCTTAATCAAGGAGGCTCAGTTATTTTGTTTGCCGAAATGTGCTTTTAAACTACAATACTTAAAAGTTCCCTAAGACCTAGCATTTTGAACTTTTAATCATGATGCTCATAACATGTACATTTATTTTCAACGAGTCCGAGACCATCCACCGTTACATGGTCTCTGCTCTTCATGTCATGCCTTCAGCGCTATAGCCGCTTACATTACCACTGGGACGACACCCAGGACAACTCAAATAAGGGCATTTCTCTGCCCTACACTTTTATCCCATTCCACCCATCAAGATTTTGAAATAGAACTATATTTATTCAGATTCCCATGTCCGCCCATGACCGTGGGCACGGCTATTCAAATAGTTTTGACTCTGCAGAGTTTGTACACTTTACCCACAAGAGATAGATCTGCTCGTTCCCCACATGATTCCTTAGACATGCGCTTGAGTAGTCTATCACAGATCATATAATGCATAATCCTACTTGTGGTTACACCCGCTAAGGTCTATCTTCCAGGGATGCAACCATCCCCGAGAAGGGTC
Source organism: Bonia amplexicaulis (assembly GCA_036346245.1). NCBI lineage: Eukaryota > Viridiplantae > Streptophyta > Magnoliopsida > Poales > Poaceae > Bonia > Bonia amplexicaulis. Next base: position 85,005 of record JAYGGG010000478.1, on the reverse strand, counting down.
CTCGTGAGCCATCACGGCAAAGGCGTGATGAGACCATCCATCCCTTTGCTCGTGTTCATACCTTCACGTAACCACACTAGAGCTACATAAATTATTTAGTCCCGCCACACTTTGCCAAAGATGTGGTTGTACTGCTTTGTACCTTGGGAGGTCATCACAAGATTCAGTCCTTAATGGTTATCTGGGCGGTTCTACCACACTCCCCTTTGTGCTATCACGGCACCATTCATACATACAAACACACCCTCGATCCATCCGCCCAGATAGTAAGCATGGGGGTTCTTTAGAACGCAAAATACTTACACTAACATACATCACCATCATCACAATGACGCCCAAGAATGATTTTCAAATTTATAAGAGATGCTAGGGTGCTCTCACACCCTAATTACCTAAACAACCCTAGGCATGGCACTAATACTTAGGGACTTATTTTCAAAAAGAGTACTTTCATTATTAATTTTACTAGGGAGACAAGGATCACTTAACCAGGTATAACGGAAGGGATGTATAATGATAATAATCAAGAAAGCAGGGACATATAACTAGAATCGAAATTATCATGCATCGCAATATAAATATAAGCATGCGTCAGAATAATCGAAATCAAAGTAATTTATTGGAAAGGTAGGCTCAAATGATCAAAGTATTAACTCGCCTTGACCACCGATGTCCGGGTTCTGTGTTGAGAGACCATGTGGAGGTCATCCCATTGTGAGTGATGAGTAATTGACATCTGCTTTTAAAAGTCGAGTTTAGGTCGGGTTTGTTCAAAAGAAGCTACGAAGGCGAGTGGAAATGTAAAAGCGACACGCCTGACTTGGAGCGTGTGACTGCTCAAAGAGATCTCCAATAATCACTTCTAAAGGATGAGATTTTGTATATGTCTAGGAGGTCCAGATGAGAAGAAGAAGTGGCCTCTACCGTGAACCGAGGTGGTAGGAACAGGCCACTAGCTCCAAAGGAAGTGAAGGCATGGGTCGATCACCGAGGTGCGGTGGAAGACGGACTCAAGGGGTGGATGAGGGATCGGATCGTAGATAACCCTCGCTCCATCCTCCTCATCATCCACGAAGATGGTCTCGGATCGCTTAAAGAACTCGAGATATCGGACCTAGTCCCTGACCGCCTCATCGAAGGTTACCTCACTGTGTTTCTACCATTTTGCTAGACTCAGCCTGCACCCTATAAGCGCCAAGAAGTCGAGTAGCCTAGAAAGATCCCATCACAAGAACGTGACTCAACTTATCTAGGTTCCCGGACTTCAAGATAAAGCACTTGCAACCAAACACACGAAAATGAGAGACGGCTTCGCCCATATCTCACCATAAGAAGTGCGGTGCAAGTGTGTTCAAGAAAACTCGCTCAAACATGGCACGCGGTGACTATAGCCTCACCTCAAAACTTCCGCGGTAGAGTATTCATCGAGCATCGCCCGCCATCTCGACTCAAGGTACGGCTTCTTCCTCTCCACGACGCCATTCTCACTGGGGACGGCGGAGAATGTAACTGGTGCTCTACACTGCCTCAACACGTAACCTCTCAAGTAGGAATTTTGAACTCCGTGCCATTGTCATCGCGGATCGCCGTAAAGCACCCGGAAGCTTAACAGTAAAGCCACCGAAAAGACCTCGAAATGTGTAAACGCCTCATCCTTCGAGGCCAAGAAAACACTCAAGAATACCGAGAAGTCATCGACTCGACAAAATATACCACTTCCTCCTGCCGACCGCACTCGAGCCGGTCCAACCGTGTCCATATGGAGCAACCGTCCTGCATCTGTCATAGTCACATGTGATCGGAGGGTGAGAAGCGGCAACCATCTTGCCGCGGCATGGAGCGCAAACAAGATCTTTGACCATCTTGAGTTTCGCGCACACTAATGAGATCGTGGTCGCTAACTCGAGTCAAATGGTCAAATCCAATATGACCAAGTCTCCTATGCCGTAAGGAAAGGTCGCGGACTCGTAAGCAACCAAACACCGAGAGGATCACCAAGACTCAATAAAATCAGCACGAAGATCCTCCCATAACGAGAAATCCATAAACCGACTATCACTCAAGAATCAACAATTTTGCGCGTTTTAAAACTTACCTCGAAACCGGCTATCGAAGTCGAGAAACCGAAAGCAAATTGTAATGCGCTTTACTCACCAAGGCAACATCTTTAAAACAAATGAGTCATTAACGCCAAGACAAGCCTTTGGCGATGACGTCTGCATTTAAGAGTCTCCAAAGGTGATAGTCTCATCACCAAGCTCGGCTAGGGAAGAAAACCAACGGAATCTCCGGCCATGTGTCGTGAACACCCGAGTCTACGAGCCAAACCTTTCCTTCCTCGCACGCGAGCCCGAGTCAACAAGAGAGCAAAGTCTCGATCGGGATAAATCAAAATAGATTTTGGAACCCAACACCGAGTCACACGCCGAAAGCGAGTAGTCACACACGATCGACCTCTAACTACCCTACGCCTCCGTCGCAAAGAAGCGTAGGGTCTCGTGAATGACACAGTCGTTCGGATCCGATCGCACGGAGAGCGAGTCAAGTACCAAGCAACATGTCGATCTCGCCATGATAGCTATCTCGATTGAAAAACGAGATCTACCTCGTGACGGCTAAGTCATGACCGAAGGGAGCATGAGGACGAAAACCAAGACTCGTAAAACCAAGTCCCGGTGTCGCCCAAAGCTACCAACAAGAGCAAACCTAGACCTCGTGTTGGTCTTGGTGCACTCAAGGTCCGGGCTGACCGAATACGCCTAAGAGACTCAACACGGTCTCTTCGCACGATCTTGGCGCTTGAAGCAATGGTCAAACAAATGCCCATCCTTCCGACTGAAGGTGCAATGATACCGCCTCGAGGGGTCAAGTCAGCAGTGAAATCACCTTGTCGTCGAACCCTTGGACAAAGCCCGCCGATTTAAATTGAACTTTCTTGTTCTTGGGCTTGACCTCAAACACACCTGCGGCCACGGGTCTCGAGCACAACAGTGGATGTTTCCTCACATCCTCACGGAGATCATATCCTAGACCCTGTTTGAACTTGCTAATCTTTGATTGGTCTAGAATAAGATTGAGTTTCTTCTTACCTCCTACAAATTTCTCGAGAGTGTTCATAAGGTACTGACACTCCCGAAACAGAGAGGCACAAGAAGAGCAGGGAGGAGAAAAGATAGCAGAAGGTAAGGGAGCAGTAAGAAGAACCAACAAGAGAGGAAAGAATGGCTTGTACGCACAACCGACTCGATGGGACAGCCCTACTACTAGCAGCTTGGTTCACGCCCTAAGCTGCCTCAACCTTACCCTTGGGCTTCTCCCCACACCAAAGAATCACATCACAAGCAGCTGATGGCTTCACTAGTTGGTCCTTAGTTAGCTTCACACATTTTTCATTTAAAGCAACGAGTTCAAGTTTTAGTTTATCACAACTAATGCATGGTGAGCTAACAGGTCCTTTGTCACAAACCGAGCCATTTTCTTATTAGTGTCAATCATTTCTTGAAACTGCTTTGAAACAGACTCAAGTTCAAGTAGCTAACTTAGGACAGCACACATGAAGCAATAGGCTCAAGAAGAAAAGCTTGTAATTTTGCAATTTTATGATCTCGCCTGCTTTAGGTTCATCTTCAAATTGTTACAACTTTCACAAGTCTCGGGCAAGATCGAGAAGCAATGTATAAAGACCCTAAAAGCATTATCCTTATCCTCACATGAGGTGTAAGAAATAGTCTTAACAAGAGAAGATGAAACAGAACTACCCTACTCATCTCAAGCTCAAGAAGAAGACTAATGTTCTCCACCTTAATCAAATTAAGCTCGTAAGATGTACTAGTATGAGAGGTCCTTAATTTCTCCATATCACCCAACGTAGCACAACATGTATCACAAGCATCACTAGAAGGAGCGTATGTAAGAGCAATAATCTCTAGTGACAATCTATCTACTTCCTTCTCTAACTCAAGACACCTAGCCTTAGCTCTAGCATGAAATCCACCTAGCTTAAGAAAAGCATGATTTAGTTGGTCATAGGAGGGACATACCGCGTCGAGTTTGAGTAGAGGTCGCCGTCACGATCTCGCCTCAAGGGCCATGAAACACATGCCGAGAAGTTGGCGTCGCCTTTGGGTTCTTGATCACCCGTCTCGTTGTCGCCGCCCATCCCTCCACCTCACCGAGGTTGAGGTCGTCGGCGGCGAGGACGCGTGGAAGAGCTTCTTGGCCTTCCCAAAGTCGCGAACTTCTTCTTGCCTTGAACAGTGCCGAGGGCTTCGTGTTATGTTCTTGTTGATGTAGTCGTTTTGCCGAACCGCCAAGTCGGGCTTTGCCCTTCCCTGCCTTAAGGCTATTCAATGTGGTTGGGGCCACCACACTCAAGCAAATCACAGACCTCCTCTTTACCATCCCTCCTCCTTTGTAGGCATGAGAAAATCTACGCTAGAGGGCTAGTCGTTCATCCGCGAGTCGCTCTAACCGATCATCGCTATGTCACAGAGAGCAACGAGGAGAATCTCGCACAAAGGCTCGGCAGAAGAAGATCCGAAGCGGATCGGTGACTAGCGCCATCGATCGTGACTTCGACCGACGAGACTATGTCAATCTCGTGAGTCTTGAGGCGCGTAAAGCGCGCAAGAGTCGTGGCCGAGAGGTCCGTGGTGTCCTTGATGGTAGTCACCTTCATCTCCCAAACCCAAGATCAAGTGCGAAAGGATTTGTCGAGCGTTATCCGAGTCTGAGTATGTGAGACCGACGGCTCGGAAGTTGCTCAAAATTTTGTGAAAACGCGAAAAGCACTCGCCAAGGGACTCTCCGAAAGCATCTCGAATTTCATCAGATTCACGCTTGAACCGGTCCTGTCGAACCGTCTTGATCCGGGTGGTGCCTCATGGTATGCATTGAGGGTCACCCGATGTCGAGGCGACGACGGTGAGAGATGCGATCGAACTCGCTCGCTTCAAACCTCGAATGATGATGTTCCTTGCCTTTGCATTCGCCTCAACATCGCCCATATTCCCGACATTGATGTTCTCATCGGCAGAACAACAAACCGAATCTTCATCTTCCGCCGATGGCATACCCCGAGCCCGGATGTAAGTTTCCATTCGCTTTTCCGTAAAGGGTAATCCAGTGCCATCAAGATGGGCGGCTTGGTGGAATACTTGTCTGTCGCCATGGCTCGCACTGTTAAGATCTATAGAAAAGAGCTAACCGCCTCGATACCAATTGTAGGAACCGAAATGGCGGCGGAGGGGTGAATGTCGCTCTCTTTGAAATCGCCCGAGAATTGTGACATCGCTTTTCAAAAGATGCAAAATAAAGCACCTCACGTAAAATTAAAATTAATCTTGCGAAATTTGGAACACATGCTACATCGAAAAATTCAGATAAATCGTAGAGTAGTCAAGAAAATTTCACCGAAAATATTGTCGCTTGATCTGCATGCAAAATTGTCAAAGATCGTGAAAGAAATAAAAAGAAAAGTGACTTGATACTATGCCGCTTTGTCTCGCCAAAGGTGAAAACTGAACCAATATCAGAGACTTCAACCGAAAACTGAATGTTGTAGCAGATCTGAAAACTGAACCAAACTCTGAAACATCACCGAAATCGAATGTCGTTTTTGTAGACCGAGATGCATAAAAACAACAACAAGAAAGCATTCGTAAACAAGCAATTAATTCTATTTTGCGGTCAATAATCGCTTGTCGCCATCCGAAAATTGCAAGAACAACAGCTTGTAGTAGAAATACTCAAAGTCCGCAGTAGTAAAATAGCTCTCGTGGCAAAGAAAGAAGAAGCATTTCGCCGAAAATGACATCCCAAATGCAGAGTCAAGAGACAGATGCGCCTTCTTAGCGGCACTACCGAAATGCGTAAGATAATTTGCCGAGAGAACTCAAGTCAAAACACGTAACGTAACCGAGGTATCAAATCTGCCAAGACCGAAAATGCACTCATATAAACCGAGAAAATCTGAAAATTAGTCAGATTCCTAGACCAAAAGATCAAGAGAATGAACCAAATAGCATTGGGATCTTTAGAAAACAGAATTTCACCAAGAGAATCACAAATCAAGATTTTGACAAAATCAACCTTCTCAAAAGAAAAGATGATTTTCAAAACTCAACAATTACTCAACTTTTGCTCATGATCTTTTACACAAGGCATAGCAATGAACTCGTGATACTCCAAATCAAATCTCATGCCAAGCTACCGAGGGAATCGAAACTGGAACGAAAACCCTAGAAGTGAAACAATAGGAGCAGAAGAAGAGAAGGTCCAAAAGCTTAAATCAAATTAAACAACGTTTGCTTTTGAAAGTTCAATCAAATGATCTTGTAGCATCATCCCAACATAGAGCAACCCATTTGCACCTTTCAAATAAGAACCAACAAGAAATTGCAAAACTCAAAAATCGTAAGCACAGAGGCATCAAGGAAACAAGAAATTTCAGATTTCCATTCCAATCACCAAACGACACATATACGTCCCCATACGCATGGACATTAGAATAACATGGAAGATTACGTGGTTTCACCTCTACCTCCCTCTCCAACTTAATCCTCAACCATACATCCTTGGAGGAGGGATGAACACACTCAAGAAACCATCAAGGAGACACCGAGCCTCTCTTTCCCCGCCACAACCACTAAAGAGTCTCACCAACTAAAGCCTAAAGCACAACCACTTGCCAAAGGCTCTTTGACTCAAATGAAACCCCAATTCTTTCCCCAAAGCCTTAAGGAGGCATGCCCCCTCCTCTATTTATAGCCTTGGCTCACACGACTCCGCCTCGACGTCCCGCACCACACGACAAGAAACACGCCGAATAGCACCGCCGATACATTAAAGCGTAAATAGAGATCAAACCTGTCGAGTCATCAGAATATGCAATCTAAACCCATACGACTAAGTTTGACCAAGTCCGACCGAGCCCGTTGCACCAAGCAACGTCTGGGTCTGAACAAACCGACCTAAACTCGACTTTTGAAAACAGATGTCAATTACTCATCACTCACAATGGGATGACCTCCACATGGTCTCGATGTGTATTAGGGCTCTACAATGCAGCTTCCTCTTCCCGGCTTCAATGCTATTTTTTTTTTACGCATGCAAAATTTGGATAAAAATTAGTACAACATTCAAAATAACAACACAAAATTCAAACAAGTTACAAAAATATTGGTTCTAGTTCCATTAGATAGCTCTTGAATTTAGATGAATTTAGAAATTGATTTCACTTAATTTGGAGCTAAAATGAATAAGTTATGCACATTTGAATACTTTCGGTTCAATTAAATCCAGAAAATAACAAAGTCTGACATGTGGGACCCACTGCCGCGATCACACACACTGCTCACACCGCCTCGACAAAGCGGGTCCGCTGTCGATGGGCCGCATGCATGTGTCAGCCGACAGGGGGCCCACCGTCAGTGGATTTTAAAAGAAAGGCTCAACCTCAGGCGCTGCGTGAGCGGGGGCTCGAACGCGCGCCGAGGGATCCGGGGAAAGGGGTGGCGCTGCTAGCCAGGCGGGCTCGCAGCGCATCTCAACCCTTAAGGGGTAATATTACCTCTTAAGGGGGGTGCGCTGGGGGGCCGAGTAGAGGCGGTCCGAGGCCGGAGTGGGCGGTGGCGTCGCCGGCGAGGGAGGTCCGGGGAGGTCGCGGGGTGGGCCAAAACGGGTTGCTGGAGCTGCGGCGAAGATGACGGAGGTGCCGGTGAGGGTCCGAGTCACGGAGATAGGTCGGCGACGTGCGGTGGCGGGCGCTCGGGGAGGTGCTCGTGCGGGCGAGGCACAAAGCGACGGAGGCTCCTGTGAGGCCGGAGAAGATCGGCGATGCTCGAGATGGAGGGGAGCAAGGAATTGAGCTCCCACAAGTAGCGCGGAATTGCTCGGAGGGGCCGACGGTCGGAGTTGGGGAGAAAGGAGCTCGGCGCCGGTGGCTTTGAGGGCGGTTAGAGGTGGGGAAAATGACGAGGTGCTCGGCGATCCTTCCGAGGTGACCCATCGCTTTATAGCCGACCGGGTGGGTCCACAGAGACCCTTGCGTGGGACACAAGCGGCCGCCGCCGGGCTGCTTGCAGCGCAATCGGGCGGCGCAGGTGCAGCGGGGTTCGGGGCGGCGGCCAGACGCCCCGCGGGCCGATGCCCTCCGCGGGTTTATAGCGACGTGGGCGTCCCTGCCGAGGCGAGGAAGGGGTCCCAAGGCGAGAGAAGAAAGGAGAGAGGGGGGTCCGGCGGGGGGCCCACCGTCAATGGAGGGGCGAGAGGCCGAGGGGGGAGCACAGGCGGGGGCTGGCTGGGCGGTCGGCTGGCCCCCCATTTTTCTTTATATTTTTCTTTCTTTTCTTTTTCTATTCTTTTTATTAGTTTAGGGTATATCTATTTGGTTCAAAATGTAGATATTTAAAATTTTATGCCAAGCATTTATGTAATATTTATTTCTGAATTTAAATCTAATTTTGCACTTTACAAAATATTCATTTCAACTTGTGCATTTTTATGGATCATCTTTTCAGATTCGGATTTAAAATTTGAATCTTCTATTATTTAAACAGTGCGCTTTTCCACTCAATATCCTAATTTTTGGAACCCTATCTAAATTTTCCAGAAATATTTTAAAACCCACTCAACATAATGTATCGTAAGATAATTCACAAAAAAATTTATTTCATAGTCCCTACGATTTTTCTAGGCTGTTACAACAGAGGCATGTGAGAAGAGTTTTCAAGAATTGAAGAAAAAGCTGACCTCAGCCCCTGTGTTAGTCCCGCCAGATATACATAAGGATCTCGAAGTATATTGTGATGCATCACGCCAAGGTCTTGGCTATGTGCTTATGCAAGGAGGAAATGTTGTGGCTTATGCATCTAGACAACTTGTCCCCATGAGGATAATTATCCAACCGATGTCTTGGAACTAGCCTCAGTAGTGCACGCTCTAAAAATTTGGTTATCATTTGATTGGGAATCATTGTGATATATATACAGACTATGAGAGTCTCAAGTACATGTCACCCAAACAGATATCAACCTTAGACAAAGAAGATGGCTAGATTTAATCAAGGACTATGATCTGGATGTCCATTATCACCTAGGTAAAGCTAATGTAGTGGCCGATATCTTAAGTCGCAAACCCCACTGCAACAATCTTATGGTGCAAGAATTTCAACCTGAACTTTGCAAGGAATTCGAAGCCCTTAACCTGGGGTTAGTAGAACATGGTACCCTAGCTACCATGGAAGTGCACCCAACTCTTGAGGAGCAAATTATAGCAGTTCAGAAAGGACACCCTGGAGTCTAGAGGTTTAAGCACCTCATAGCCAAAGGAAAAGCCCCCAAGATGGTAGAAGATCAATGAGGAGTCCTATGGTACGGGAAACACCTCTTTGTCCCCAATCAGAAGGATCTCAAGGACCTGATACTCAAGAAAGCTCATAGCTCATAGATGCTCCCATGCTGGTTAATTGGGTTTTAATGCATTACTCCGCTGGTTTGCGCCATCCCCTATTCCGACCACAGTTGAGCGCCACCGCCGGTAGCTGTCAGGCCGATTTGAGCCACCTGCTTCTCCCAGGGGTGAGCGCAAGGCCAGGGATTCCATTTTACCAATGTCACTGAGCAGCTGTGGCCACCCTCACCAGCGGCGAGCGTCCCCTCCCACCCGTAGAAGGAGAAGGCCACTGTAGCATTGGTAATTAGGTGACTAAGTGTCGATTAATTAGTGCGTAATTATCATACTTAGAGCCTGGTTAATTTACTTAATGACTAGGGGCCCACATGTCTTTCACAGAGGCTAGAAATAATGCGTAAATCTTTTACTAGGCCCCACCTATTAGAAAGATATCCCTCCTTTTTGTTTTTGGGGATTTTTTCGAGATTAAATCTTTGAGGAACTCGCTCTCCTTGTCATAGCTACTAATTTAACAAAACTTGTTTCTAAATTTTTCTAAAACTAGTTAGAGACTCGTGCGTTGCAACAGAGTCATACAAATAGTGAGATTTGAACTTCTCGCCCGGCCAACTTCACACATCAAACATTGAAGAGCAAGCGACAGATAGAGAAGGGTGGCCAGAATGCGCGAGGAGATGGAGAAAGTGGAGGGTGGGCGGTTGTATCCCGAGAGAGAGAGGAGGAGATGATTAATGATCCGGATCAAATCGGACGATTGAGAGAGGAGAGGAGAACGCATCACCGACCACTAACTCCTCTTTATATAATAGTAGAGATTAAGATTTATCTTTTGATGCTAGTTTTGTTTAATTTGGGGTTCAATTAAATTTTATTTGGCATTTATTTGCTTTTACTCGACTGTATTTATTTTCCGGTGCATTCTCCTGAATAGAGCTCAAAGGTGCGAACAAGCCCCCAATTAAAGCAACGCAATACCCCAAGCGCTTGATCCGCATTTAGTCAATACTTTGATCATTTTGAGCCTATATTTCATGTGAAATTATGTCCGCTTAAATTATCAAACCGCATGCTTTACTTTAATTATATGCAAACATATGTTACTCATAAGGTAGCTAAAGACCCGCTTGTCGATATAATAATATAATACCCCATTCCTTGACACTTGAATAATCTCTCGATCTACGTGACCAAGGAATCATGTAGGCCCCATCGAGTTGATTGTCTCTTGTGGGTAAAGATATACAGTCTCTACCGAGTATAAACTGTTCAAACAGCCGTGCCCACAGTCAAAGGCAGACATGGGATCTTACTCGAATTAGTTCTATTTCAAAACCTTTGTGGGTGGGAAGAAAACTGGCTTCGAAATTTACCAAGAGAGATAGACTCTAGCATTGTTAATAATATGGAAGTAACCTAATGGTCAAAATCTAGCATAGGTAGATAGAACCATGTAATCGGTGGATGGAACCTACACCGCTGGAAATGTTGTACAATTTCAAACTCTTTAAAGCATGTTGTAAAATGCTAAGTCATAGAAATTTTAATTATGGTTATTACAAATGTCGCTTTAAGCAAATAAAAGAACCCAAGCTATCCTTGTTTAGCCTTGCATCTATAATTTATGTGCATTCTATGTGTTGTCTCGCGTAGCACGGTTAATTGTGCTCACTCTCGCTCTTAACCCCCCTTCAGAGTCCGTGAACCAAGGCCACTAGGTATACTATGAGGACCAAGGCGATGAATGCGGTGAAGATGGTGAAAACTAGACTAACCTTTAGTAGTCTTGCCTCTCACCTCACTCTAGCCGACCAGGCAAACTCGTGGGTGGTTCCAATATTAATCAGGTCTCTGGTTAATATCGGTGGCACCTAAGTTGTCTCAATCACTTGCATGTGACAGGTTGTGCCCTACCACGTTTGTCCATGCTTCCGCTTTTGCACTTTATGTAATATAAACATTTGGCTTGACGACCTACTATAAACTCGACTCCGACGCGGTCTATTTGAACTCGCTATTGTAAAGGTATGGTATTTATCGTGTATGAAATTATCCAGCAATGTACCTGTGAGCACTATCTACTGATGCACGAAATAGTGCGGTGAAATCACAGAGGATTTCAGGTTGGTAAAATCCAAGTCCGACAATATCCAAAGACAAATAAATCATTTTTCGATATAAGTTATTCATAACTTAATCCATATTATTAATAACATATCTTATACAACATACATCCATCGATCTTGGTCACCAAAACCCATTCCTAAACTTAAATCCCTAAAAACCAAAATCTGTTCGAGAGTACACTGTCCAGCCGATCTGACCATCTGGGCTCAGTGGTCAGACCACTGACATTCCCCAGTCAAACCGGAATGACAGGGCGGTTCAACCGCTAAGACAACACTCGACTAGGCAACCAACTGTATTGCTTAGTTCGATCGACCGCTGATTTCATCAAAGCACAAATGTCCCGGTAGCACTAGTTACCTCATTAATGCACATGCATGCGTGGTCAGACAACAAGCAACTCAACAGACGGGTTGTTTGGGACTCTAGATTTAGGCTATACTTTATGGTTTTTAAATTCTCATTATTTATAAAAGGTAGTATGTAAAAGAAAACAATTATATATAATTTTCATTGGTATAATCGAACTCGATGTAATGTTTACTATGTTGGATTAATTGGACTTGATCCATTTAATTTAGCAATTAATCAAATGAAATTCCTAGGCACACATGGAAAAACTATTTAGTACCATATGGAGAATTGAATAGGAGTTACACCACTTTAAAAGGTGGAACGTGTTAACCCCTTGTGAAATTGTAGAGAGCCAATACGCTGCTGCTCGCCGCCGCCTCGCCTCGCCACGCCACGCCACGCCGAGCCGTGCCGTGCATGCGCCATCGCGTCTGCGTCTGCGTGTGCGTAGTGCGTGTGCGTGTGCGCAGGCGTGCAGCGCGCACGCAGCGTGTCGGTGCGGCGTTTTCTTTATCTATTCGAAAATCGAAACGCCCGACTCGCAAAGAAATGGTAACCCCTTGTGAAATTGTAGAGAGCCAATACGGCGGCGCCGCTCCGCTTGCTCGCTTGCCACGCCGAGCCGCGTTGCGTCGCGCCGCGCGTGTGCGTGTAGCGCCGCGCAGCGTGTCGGGTGCGGGCGCTGCTTTTCTTTATCTATTCGAAAATCAAACGCCCGACTCGCAAGAAATGGTATTAACGATTGGTCAGTAACGGTGCGCTACTAGTGGTTTATGGCTGCGGTTACTTTCGAGTAATGGCTGCGCACTAGTGACTAATGGTTACCCGGCTCTTCGCTTTTGCTTTATTGAGGGCTCTCTACTCCATACGGTACATAAAGGTTAGTTCTGTTTTTGTTGTCGCTATCTCAAGAATCTCCGGTCCGTAACCTTGCGCGCAGAAGGCTCGCGGTAGGCCTCAAACTCCGTCATCTCGAGTACCGCACGGTGACAAAGCGATCAAGTTTTGGGAGCGCATTGGCGCGACTACTCATTCTGTGACTTTGTCGCCCTCCGTGGTGATCTCGCTCGCGATATCGCACGGCGAACATCTTCCCGCATCATGCCTCATCCTCGCATCACGCCTCAATCGACTACATCGAATAGGCCATCATGTCGATCGATGGTAATTCGCGCATCCGGTGTCACCGACATCGCCCCGCCCGAGGGTATAACCTGAACACTTTTCCGATGTATTCATTTCGAGCGCTATAAATATGTTAATAGGTGTCATTGTTAGCTTGTTCATTAGCGAATATGAATACATGATTGTTGAATCACTCATGCTCTTGTATGTCATGTTTTATATGCTTAATTTCGGATTAAAATATGCCGAAGTTGACTAGATTCTTAACAATCCAAAAACTTGATAGGTCTTTTTTCGTAGTTGGCTTTGCGCGTCGCTTAAGCCGCACCCTCCGCTTGATGGTTCCAATTTTAAGAGATGGCGTGCACGTGCGATCCTCGTGGTTTATCGCCATGGAATGTTTTCATGTTGCACAAGGCAAGCCCACCGAGCCTCTATCTCGCGAGGACGAACGCAAGTTCAATTTAGCGGATAACTTGTTTCGAGTGCACTTGTCAACATACCGGCGAGATAACATTGTGGATGTGTACATGCATTTGCCTACGGGCAAAGAGATGTGGGATGCACTTGAGGCCAAGTTCGAGTTTCCGATCTCGGCAAGGAGTCGTATGTCATGGAGCGCCTATGACTACAAGATGGTCGATGATCGCTCGTAGTAGAACAAGCTCATGAGATTCGTGTACCGCAAAGGAGCTTGAGAATAATAAGTGCGAGTTACCCGACAAGTTTGTGGTCAAGCGGTATTATCGCCAAGTTACCACCTTCTTGGTCATATTTTGCTACCTCTCTAAAACACAAGAGGCGGGATGTTGGTGATATGCCCTAGAGGCAACATGGAGATGTTGAATATATCACATACTATGTTTATGATACATTGCTTTGTTCCTTGAAATAGACATTATCATTATTGATCAATGAGTATGTGACTTATTCATGAGACTCTTAATGCCAAAATGTTGCTATTTCTAAATGATCACCGATTATATTTCATATGAGGAACAAATATGATTCAAAGATCAAGATATGTATTGATTGATGATCATGTCTCATGGATCATGGTATGGAGATACCAAATCAATAATATGGACATGTGTTAGTGAACATATGTTGATAGACCCGCCATGAGACACTGCAGAGATTCCATGTGTCATCGCTTGGTCTCAAGTAGTGTTTATGTGGAATCCTTAGACTTGAGATCATCATGGTTCCCAAAGATGCGTAGTAGCTTATTTTGGGACTACTAAACACTACTCCGTGAATCGGGTAGTCATAAAAGTAGTCTTTGGGTTTGCCATGAAACATGTAGTGGGATATGAATGATCAAGATAGAATTTGCCCCTCCTTATGGGAGAGATATCTCTGGGCCCCTCGATGTAATGGATTATTAAAGTGCATGGCCATGCCAAGGTGATTGAGGAGTCAATCACGAGTTTATAATCCATCACGGAATCGAGAGAGTGATTGAGCTATTAAGAAGATGACACAGTCTCTCCTTGAGCTTAATCTATATCGTGAGGCAAAGAGATTAGTACATGAGAACATTACGTGTTCACCGATATGATCTTTACGTATACTTTGGGGTTAATATGTCTTACTAGAGGCCGCTATTAACGTGGTGACCGGAAAGGTGTTTCGGTCGCGACCAAGTATACGTGAACCTGCTGTGGTCGCACACTTAACGGGTTGTAACACTAATTCGAATATGATTCGGATGTGGGCTCAATTCGGATAGAGATCCGGATAGACTCCTATTGGGCTTCAGTCCACGAGGCCCAAGTGAGGAGGTCTATATATATGGAGGCGAGGCCGAGGGGATGCATCCGATAATCCCGAGCTAAACCCCGCCGCCACCTCCCGAGCCAAACCCTAGTCGCTCGCGAGGCCGGTACACTCGCGATCGGTGTTCCACCCGGACGTGTGGATACCGGTGGAGGCGCTGCGGCGCTGATCGGCATCAACAACCTCTGATTGAATCGCCGTGGTGTGGTTGATCACGTGGAGGAGACGATCGGTTCGGACGATCGGCTACTTCCACTACTACCTCGACGCGTGGTTGGATCGGCTTCTCCAACTCTTCTTCATTGCGGCTGGCGTCTAGTGGTAACGATCCATGATCCTCCTTAAGCATGATGTCCTTGTGTGCGGGTAGAAAAGTTTTGTTTTCGCTTGCGTAGCCTACGCGACGATCCATTACAGGAGTTCAATGTTACTGATCTCATTGGTACTCTTGGTGTTGAAGAGAAGGCGAGGGCAAAAGATACCGTGGCAAGAAAGTTGTCACGAGGGAGGTTCTAGTGCCAATTTGGTGCGTAAGAAGAACCCTGCTATCCACAATAAGAAGAAAATAAGCCTTTTGTCAAGCCCAAGGCCGCTATCGAATTTAAGAAAAAGGCAAAGGAAAGGGCATCCGCTTTGTGTGCGGTGATTCGCCATTGGGCTAAGGATTGTCCCTACCTACCGGTAACACCATCGGGCTAATCACAAGACGCAGAGATTGAGCCAACAGATCGAGGTCTTGTGTTGCGGTCTCCTCAAGCATACCGATCGCGATGATCAATGTGATTGATCTAATGAAATTTGAGACATTTTGAATGGCTCGGATTTGGGTTGATTTGATCGGCCCGATGAGATTTTCATATGATTTCATAGATGCGTGAGGCGGCTCCCCTCGACCCCCGCTCACCGACCGCCAATGGACCGCGTATGCATACGCATAGATTGTTATAGAAACACATTCATGTCGTATGGTAGAATACGTTCTACGCTTAACTTGTTTTTGTGGAATGATGTGAATGGTATGGCATAGATGCATATGTGATGCATGTGTGTTTTGGCGGCTCTGTGTGTCAGATTAATCACAAATAGGGTTGAGGTCGTTTTTAATTTTATAACGACTGCGTGTCGACTTGTGATGCTTGAGCTCCTCATGTAATTCATTTGCTACCTATTAGTTGTAATAGTTTAGTTCTTTGCTATGGAGGCTTCAAGCATGATGACAAAGAGGACAAGAAGTGTGGCGAAGAATATCACCGTGGAATCATGGCGATGGCGACCACTACGATACAAAATGCCATACCATTCACAGTATAATGTGATTATATGCATGTGATGTTTATTTCTTGTCATACTATTCTTTCATGCCATACCTATAGAGGGTATGTTTTTCATGATAGAATAGCTTCTCTTAAGAAAAATTAAGAATTTGTTTTGATGCCCTTCCAATTGTCGCCTATAAGAATCATGATCATTGTTTGGTAGGTCCGCCAAAGCGAGTACCATCAACTATCTTGATCTAATAGGGTGGATGTCGGACATCCACATGCATAGTATTGGTTTACTTGACAAGGCTATCAAATTGGATTTGGGCCTTGGGGCATGGTGTTGGGAGCCGGGCATTGGATGCCACCCAACAAACAAGAGTCACATAAGATGTGATTAGCAAGTGTTGCTTACCTCGTCACTAGGTTTCTAGCGGATGCCAAAGCTCACTAGAACTTAGATGAACATGGATCTTGACCACTATATGTCGTTAGAGGGAAGACGATTACAAAACATATAGTGGGAGTATCTTTTGTTAAATTGTTTAATGGAAGATCAAACATGAACATAGTGCTAAACTTTGCATATTCTTTGTTGTAGATCATGTCAACTAATGCCGCATCCAGTTCTTTTAATTTGCGATCTATTCTTGAGAAAGAAAACTCAATGGAACGAACTTTTGGATTGGTATCGCAACTTGAGAATTGTTCTCAAGCAAGAGCGCAAGGAGTATGTCCTTGAGTCTCCTTATCCCGATGACTTGCCCGATAATGCTACTGTGGTGCGGAGAGCTTATGAGAAGCAAACGAATGATTGCCTTGATGTGAGTCTGCCTCATGCTTGCCACAATGTCCTCGAGCTCGTAGTAATATGAGAACACGATGCCTACAATATCATTGTGGGGTTGCGTGGTATGTTTGAGAACCAAGCAAGGGTGAGAGGTTCAACACTTCAAAGTCCTTGTTTGCGTGCGAGCTTGCGAATGGAATCGTCGACCCTCATGTGATTAAGATGATTGGCTACATTGAGAGTCCGAAAACTTGGTTTTCCCTTAGCCAAGAGTTGGCTACGATGTGATTCTTCACCGCTCCCGAGCTTTGAGCCATTCATTCGAACTATCACATGAACAACATGGACAAGACCTTGGTGAGTTGCATGGGATGCTAAAATCTCGAGGAAAGCATTAAGAAAAGCACCAATCATGTGATGATGATGCAGAAAGGCAAGGGCAAGCCCTATGTAAAGAAAGGCGCGGTCAAAGAAAGTTAGCTCCCGATGAGATCGCGAGCGCCTAAGGCCAAGCAAGTCAAGAAGGGTCTGCTCGATGCGATTGCTACTCATCAGTAAGCAATCGGGATATTGGAAAAGGAACCGCCCAAAGTACTTGGAGGATCTTAAGGAGAAGAAGGAAGTACGACTTCCACCTGGTATAAATGTTATAGAAATCAATCTTGCCACTTCTTCTCCGATTCTTGGGTATTTGATACGGATCGGTTGCTCACATTTGCAAATCGCTGCAGGGGCTAAGAAGAAGTAGAAGTTTGAGGAGGAGCGAAGTGGATCTTGGCGTTGGCAATGGAGCAAAAGTTGTGCATGTGGTGTTGGCACCATGCCATTGTCTTTACCTTCAAGATTAGTTTTGGAATTGAATAATTGTTATTGTGTTCCATCTCTTTCCAAGAACATTATTTCTGCTTCATGTTTACAAGTAGAAGGTTATGACTTTAGATATGTGAACAATGGTTGTTCTCTTTATTTCAAAGATATGTTCTATTGTCATACTCCATTGGTGAATGGGTTATATGTTCTTACTCTTGAAGAGTCATCGGTCTATAACATTAATGCAAAGAGGCAACGATCGAATGATTTGAATCCCACGCTTATTTGGCACTGTTGCTTAGGTCACATAAATGAGAAACGCATGGAGAAGCTCCATAGAGATGGTATTCGCACTCATTTGATTTTGAATCATTTGAGACATGCGAATCTTGTTTACTTGGTAAGATGACAAAAGCACCTTTCACCGGTCAAGGTGAATGGGCAAGTGACTTATTGGCACTCGTACATTCGATGTATGTGGACCAATGAGCTCAACGACCGAGGTGGTTTTCAAGATTCATAACTTTTATCGATGACTTTAGTAGATATGGATATATCTACCGATGAAGATAAGTCCGAATCCTTTGAAAAGTTCAAAGAATTCCAAAATGAAGTGCAAAATCATTTAGGCAAGACAATCAAGTTTCTACGATCCGATCGTGGAGGCGAGTATTTGAGCCATGAGTTTGGTAATCATCTCAAGGATTGTGGAATTGTTCCACAATTGACTCACTGAACACCTCAATGGAATGGGGTATCGAACGAGAAATCGCACCTTATTAGATATGGTGCGCCCATGATGAGCCACGTGATCTTCCGTTGTCTTTTGGGGTGCGCTCTGAAATGTACCGCTTTCACACTAAACAGGTTCCATTAAAATCGAGAGAAAAGACACCATATGAGATGTGGACAGACAACGCCCTAGCTTGTCTTTTCTTAAGATTTGGGGATGTGAGGCTTATGTAAACGTTTACAACTGATAAGCTCAGTCCCCAACCGATAAATGCTTCTTTATCGGGTATCCTAAGGAAACAAAAGGATATTACTTCTATAATCAAGAAGAAGGCAAAGTGTTTGTCGCTCAAGATGGTGTCTTCTTAGAAAGAGTTTCTCTCAAGAAGGGATAGTGGGAGCATGGTGCAACTTGAAGAAATTCGAGAAACACCGAAAACGTTTCACTCCTCTACGTAACTACAACAGGATGAACAAACTGTTGAAGAACCCGCTAGGACACACCGCACCACGAGGTCGAGAGGTCACGTCGTGCACCGAGAGGTACATGTTCTTGACTACTCAACAACGGACATATTGTTGTTAGACAACGATGAGCCTAAGACCTATGAAGAAGCGATGGTGGGACCAGACTACGAGAAATGGCTTGAAGCCATGAGATCCGAAATTGAATCCATACACGTAATCAAGTTTGGAACTTGGTTGATCCACCGATGGTGTTAAAACCATTGAGTGCAAATGGGTTTTCAAGAAAAGATAGACATAGATGGAAATGTTCACATCTATAAAGCGCGACAGGCCAAAGGTTTCAAACAAATTCAAGGTGTTGATTATGATGAAACTTTTTCGTCCGTCGCAATGCTAAAGTCTATTCGGATCATTCTAGCGATTGCCGCTTATTTCGACTATGAAATATGGCAATGGATGTCAAAACAGCTTTCCTTAATGGAAATCGAGTGAGGATGTGTACATGACACAGCCACACGTTTTGTCGATCCGCAATCACCGAAAGATATGCAAGCTGCAAAGATCCATTTATGGATTAAAGCAGCATCTCGGAGTTGGAACATTCGCTTTGATGAAGTAATCAAAGTGTTTGGTTTCATCAAGAACGAAGAAGAGCCTTGTGTTTACAAAAGGCTAGTGGGCGCACTTTCGTGTTTCTCGGTCTTATATGTGGATGACATATTATTGATCGAAATGACATTCCTATGCTCGAATCTGTTAAGTCTTCATTGAAAATAGTTTCTATGAAAGACTTAGGAGAGGCGGCATATATTTTGGGCTTCAAGATCTATAGAGATAGATCAAAAGGCCGATTGGATTAAGCCAAGATACGTACATTGACAAGGTGTTGAAAAGGTTCAACATGCGTGATTCCAAGAAAGGCTTCCTACCTATGTCACATGGTATAAATCATAGCAAGAATCGTGTCCTAGTACACCGATGAGCGGGATAAAATGAATGCGATTCCATATGCTTCAAATTTATTGGATCCATTATGTATGCCATGCTTTGTACACGTCCGGATGTCTCGTATGCTTTAAGTGCTACGAGTAGATACAACGATCCGTGTGAAAGTCATCGGATTACCGTAAAGAACATCTTGAAGTACTTGAGAAGAACTAAAGATGTGTTCCTCGTCTATGGGGGTGAGGAAGAGCTCGTTGTAAATGGTTACACCGATGCTAGTTTCCAAACCGACAAAGATGATTTTAGATCGCAATCTGGATTTGTGTTCTACCGAATGGCGGCGGTGAGTGGAAGAGTTCCAAGGTGAGATAGTTGTCGATTCTACAACAGGTTTGAGTACATAGCGGCTCAAGTCGCTAAAGAGGCCGTTTGGATCAAGAAATTTGTTTTGAGCTTGGTGTGATGGCTAGTGCCTCCACCCAATGGACCTCATCTGTGACAACAAGGGAGCCATTGCAGAAGCCAAGGAGCCTAGATCGCACTGTAAGTCCAAGCACATTCTACGGCGATTTCATCTCATCCGCGAGATTGTGGAGAGAGGCGATGTTAAGATATGCAAAGTACAAACGGATTTGAACATTGCATCCGCTTGACAAAGCCGCTTCCCACCAAAGCATGAGGCTCACACTAGGGCAATGGGTATTAGATACCTACATGGTTGACTCTAGTGCAAGTGGGAGATCACAGTGATATGCCCTAGAGGCAACATGGAGATGTTGAATATATCACATACTATGTTTATGATACATTGCTTTGTTCCTTGAAATAGACATTATCATTATTGATCAATGAGTATGTGACTTATTCATGAGACTCTTAATACCAAAATGTTGCTATTTCTAAATGATCCCCGATTATATTTCATATGAGGAACAAATATGATTCAAAGATCAGCATATGTATTGATTGATGATCATGTCTCATGGATCATGGTATGGAGATACCAAATCAATAATATGGACATGTGTTAGTGAACATATGTTGGATAGACCCGCCATGAGACACCGCAGAGATTCCATGTGTCATCGGTTGGTCTCAAGTAGTGTTTATGTGGAATTCTTAGACTTGAGATCATCATGGTTCCCAAGATGCGTAGTAGCTTATTTTGGGACTACTAAACACTACTCCGTGAATCGGGTAGTCATAAAAGTAGTCTTTGGGTTTACCATGAAACATGTAGTGGGATATGAATGATCAAGATAGAATTTGCCCTCCTTATGGGAGAGATATCTCGGCCCCTCGATGTAATGGATTATTAAAGTGCATGGCCATGCCAAGGTGATTGAGGAGTCAATCACGAGTTTATAATCCATCACGGAATCGAGAGAGTGATTGAGCTATTAAGAGGATGACACGGGTCTCTCCTTGAGCTTAATCTATATCGTGAGGCAAAGGGATTAGTACATGAGAACATTACAGTTCAAATGATATGATCTTTACGTATACTTTGGGGTTAATATGTCTTACTAGAGGCCGCTATTAACTGTGGTGACCGGAAAGGTGTTTCTGGGTCGCGACCAAGTATACGTGAACCTACAAGGTCGCACACTTAACGGGTTGTAACACTAATTCGAATATGATTCGGATGTGGGCTCAATTCGGATAGAGATCCGGATAGACTCCTATTGGGCTTCATCCACGAGGCCCAAGTGAGGAGGTCTATATATGGAGGCGAGGGCCGAGGGGATGCATATGATAATCCCGAGCTAAACCACGCCGCCACCTCCGAGCCAAACTCTAGTCGTCATGGTGCCGGTACACTCGCGATCGGCTGCCCGGCCGGACGGTGGATACCGGTGAGGCGCTGCTCGTTGGCGTTGATCGGCATCAACAACCTCTGATTGGATCTACTGTGGTGTGGTTGATTGCGTGGAGGAGACGATCGGTTCGGGACGATCGGCTACTTCCACTACTACCTCGACGCGCGTGGTTGGATCGGCTTCTCCAACTCTTCTTCATTGCACTGGCGTCTAGTGGTAACGATCCATGATCCTCCTAAGCATGATGTCCTTGTGCGCCGGTGAAAAGTTTTGTTTTCCGCTTGCGTAGCCTACGCACGATCCATTACGGGGAGTTCAGTTCTCGATCTCATTGGTACTCTTGGTGTTGAAGAGAAGGCGGGGCAAAAGATACTGTGGCAAGAAAGTTGTCACGAGGGAGGTTCTAGTGCCAATTTGGTGCGTAAGAAGAACCCTCGTGCTATCCACAATAAGAAGAAAATAAGCCTTTTGTCAAGCCCAAGCCGCTCTTGAATTTAAGAAGAAAGGCAAAGGAAAGGGCATCTCGCTTTGTGTGCGGTGATTACGCCATTGGGCTAAGGATTGTCCGCACCGCAAGGATAAGCGTAAGAAGTCTCGCCAACATGGTTATTAGTGATGCCGGAGGAACATCGGGTATGGTAATTATTTACCTACAGTTCTTTCGGTTTGTCAATCACCGAGTGGTGGGTTGACACCGTGCTAATATTCATGTGTGTGCTGATATTTCCTTATTTTCATCTTATCAGGCCTGTCGAGGTTGCTCCTTGTTGATGGGGAACGGATCGCATGCAGCCTGTTCATGGTGTTGGTACGGTCGATCCAAGTTTACCGGGAAAGACCATGCACCAAGAACGTGCAAGATGTCCCTCAATAAAGAAGAATCTCGTCGCCGGATCTCTCTGTGTAGAGATGGTTTTAAGCTTACATTCGAGTCCAATAAATGTGTCGTGTCTAAGTATGGAACATTTATTGGTAAAGGTTATGAAAGCGGAGGCTTGTTTCGTTTCTCTTTGATGGATTCCTATAATAAAGTTGTGAACCATGTGTGTAACGATGAATCCAATGTTTGGCATTCACGACTTTGTCATGTTAACTTTGGGTGTATGACGCGCTTAGCTAATATGAGTTTAATCCCGAAATTCACTTTGGTCAAAGGTTCTAAGTGCCATGCGTGTGTTCAATCGAAACAACCTCGCAAGCCTCACAAGGCGAAAAGAGGCGAGGAATTTGGCATGTTAGAACTCATTCATTCCGATTTGTGCGAGATGAATGACGTATTGACTAAAGGTGGAAAGAAATATTTCATGACGCTTATAGATGATTGCACTAGATTTTGCTATGTGTATTTATTGAAAACAAAAGATGAAGCATTTGACTACTTTAAGATCTATAAAGCTGAGGTAGAAAACCAACTTGAGAGGAAAATCAAGCGGGTAAGGTCTGATCGTGGGGGAGAGTATTTTTCAAATGAGTTTACTTCATTTTGTGAGGAACATGGAATTATTCATGAGAGGACGCCTCCCTATTCTCCCGAATCAAACGGGGTTGCCGAAAGAAAGAACCGCACTCTAACTGATTTGGTTAACGCCATGTTAGACATCGGGACTTTCTAAGGAATGGTGGGTGAGGCTATATTGACCGCGTGTCATGTCCTGAATAGAGTTCCTACAAAGAACAAAGAAGTAACACCATTCGAGGAATGGGAAAAGAAGAAGTTGACTCTCTCATACTTGCGACTGGGATGTTTGGCCAAAGTTAACGCGCCAATTGTCAAGAAGCGTAAACTTGGACCAAAAACCGTAGATTGCGTATTTCTTGGTTATGCTATGCACAAATGTGGGTTATAGGTTCTTAATTATAAAATCTGGAGTACCTGACGTGCGTGTTGGTACAATCATAGAGTCCAGAGATGCTACATTTTTTGAGAAAGAATTTCCTATGAAATGTGATGTACCGATAGAACATGTTGAGCAAACGCCTATGGAAAATCCTGAGGAGGATAATAATGAAGTTACTCGAAAGAGTAAGAGACAGAGGATTGCAAAATCTTTTGGTGATGATTTCATTGTATACCTCATGGATGACACTCAAGAACCACCGAAGAGGCATATTCTTCTCCTGACGCTGACTACTGGAAGGAAGCAGTACGGAGTGAGATGGATTCTATTATGTCTAATGGAACTTGGGAGGTTGTTGACCGTCCTTATGGGTGTAAACCTGTAGGATGTAAATGGGTTTTCAAGAAAAAGCTTAGGCCTGATGGTACAATTGAAAAGTACAAGGCAAGGCTTGTGGCCAAGGGTTATACTCGTAAAGAAGGCGAGGACTTCTTTGATACTTATTCACTGTTGTCCGATTGACCATAATTCGAGTACTACTTACCTTGGCGCTTCTTATGGTCTTCTGCTCATCAAATGGATGTTAAGACAGCTTTCCTAAATGGAGAGCTAGAGGAGAGAATTTATATGGATCACCAGACGGGTTTGTGGTAGAAGGTCAAGAAGGAAAGGTGTGCAAGTTGTTAAAATCTTTGTATGGCCTAAAGCAAGCACCTAAGCAATGGCATGAGAAGTTCGATAGAATATTGACATCTACTGGCTTTGCTGTGAATGAAGCCGACAGATGTGTGTACTATCGCTATGGTGGGGGAGAAGGAGTGATCTTGTGCTTGTATGTTGATGACATACTGATTTTTGGGACCAACCTCAATGTGATTGAGGAGGTCAAGGACTTTCTGTCCAAAAGTTTTGAGATGAAAGATTTGGGAGTGGCTGATGTGATTCTTAACAAGAGGAGGTGATGGTGGGGTTACACTTGTGCAATCCCACTATGTGGAGAAGGTCTTGAGTCGCTTTGGTTATAGTGACTGCAAGCTCGCTTCTACTCCTTATGATCCTAGTGTGTTATTGAGGAAAACCAAGAATAACAAGGGATCAATTGAGATACTCCCAGCATTATTGGCTCATTAATGTATTTAGCTAGTGCTACGAGGCACGACATCTCGCTTTCTCGTGAGCAAGCTAAGCCGATTTGTTTCAAATCCGGAGATGATCATTGGCGTGCTCTTGAGAGAGTGATGCGCTATCTAAAGGCAACCATGAGTTATGGCATTCACTATGCTGGGTACCCAAAGGTACTGGAGGGCTACAGTGATTCAAATTGGATCTCTGATGCTGATGAGATAAAAGCCACGAGTGGATATGTGTTCACACTTGGAGGTGGTGCTGTTTCCTGGAAGTCTTGCAAGCAGACCATCTTAACGAGGTCAACAATGGAAGCAGAACTCACAGCGTTAGATACCGCCACTGTTGAGGCTGAGTGGCTTCGTGAACTCCTTATGGATTTGCGGTGGTTGAAAACCGATACCGCTATCCCGATGAACCGTGATAATCGGTCAGTAATTATCAAGGTGAGCAGTTCTAAGGACAACATGAAGTCATCTAGGCATGTTAAGAGGCGGTTGAAGTCTCGTCGAAGTCAAAAACTCCGGAGTGATAGCACTGGACTATGTCCAGACAGCTAAGAATCTGGCCGACCAATTTACAAAGGGTTTATCACGTAATGTGATAGATAGTGCATCGAGTGAGATGGGCCTGAGACCCACGTGAGTCATACCACAGTGGTAACATGTTCTATGTGATCGGAGATCCCGTGAAGTAGAATGGTGAAACAAGTCGTTGGTTGATCGGGAGGAGAGACCTTCTGAGGCTCATTTCTTCAATGATGCGCTTCTTTCCTATTCTGTATGGTAGGTTGGTTTTACCTTAATGTGATCCGAGCGGCTTATTTAAAGCAGAGATGTCGGCCTATAGGACATCTTAGAAGGAACACACCTATATGAGTTCGACTGCTGGTCACAGTCTATAAGATTTGGGTGATCTCTAGATACTCATGAATAGGCATGGAGTATGACTTATACGCTCCAACCAGAGGAGATGCTTTATGCAGCCTAGTACTAGTAAAGGAATTGGGTAAAGCTTGTTCACACAAAGCTGTCAATTCAAGGCATAGTCCATTGTTCGGTTGTGGATGAGTGTAACTCCTTTCCTAAGTGGATGTTCAACTTAACGCTCCATCGAAACACTAGTATATCAAACAACAATGAATCGAGAGCATTTCTCGTGTGCCTTGAAATTTGGTGGGGATTGTTGGATTAATTGGGCTTGGTCCATTTAATTTAGCAATTAATCAAATGAAATTCCTAGGCACACATGGAAAAACTATTTAGTACCATATGGAGAATTGAATGGGAGTTACACCACTTTAAAAGGTGGAACGTGGTAACCCCTTGTGAAATTGTAGAGAGCCAATCACGCCTTTGCTTCGCTCGCTTCGCCGCCTCGCCTCGCCACGCCACACCGAGCCGAGCCGCGTCGCGGCGGTGCGGTGTGCGGTGCGCGTGTGTGTGTGCGTGTGCGTGCGAGCGCACGCAGCGTGTCGGTGCGGCGCTGCTTTTCTTTATCTATTCGAAAATCGAAATGTTCTGACTCGCAGTAAATGGTATTAACGATTGGCTGGCTGTAACGGTGCAGTTACTAGTGGTTTATGGCTGCGGTTACTTTCGAGTAATGACTGCAGTTACTAGTGACTAATGGTTACCCTGGCTCTTCGTTTTTGCCGTTACGGAGGGCTCTCTACTCCATACGGTACATAAAGGTTAGTTCGCTTTTGTTGTCGCTATCTCGGCAATCTCGGTCCAACCTTGTGCGAAGGCTCGGGCGGTAGGCCTCCGAAACTCCGTTCGTCTGAGTACCTGCACGGGTAGACGGGCGATCAAATTTTTGGGGAGCGCATTGGCGCGACTACTCATTCTGTGACTTCGTCGTCCTCCTGGTGGTGATCTGCTCGCGATACTGCACGGCGAACATCTTCCTGCATCACGCCTCATCCTGCATCACGCCTCGATCGACTACATCGAATAGGCCATCATGTCGACTGATGGTAATGGCGCATCCGGTGTCACCGACATCGCCCCGCCCGAGGGTATAACACGAACACTTTTCGATGTATTCATTTACGGCGCTATGAATATGTTAATAGGTGTTGCTGTTATCTTGTTCATTAGCGAATATGAATACATGATTGTTGAATCACTCATGCTCTTGTATATCATGTTTTATATACTTAATTTCTGAATTAAAATATGCCGAAAGTTGACTAGATTCTTAACATACTAAAGTCTATCTATAGATTCCACTTAAAAAGGTACATCATTTAAAAACTAGTAAGGTACATCATTTAAAAACTAGTTACTATAACGAAAAACGATAAACTAAAGGAAAAAGCGCCCAGCCAATAACATTCAGGACAACAAAGTACATGCATTTGACTCAAGAACAGCATGTCTTTCTTTTCACGTGACAACAAAATTCGACAAATTGCAATTTCAAATAACCGATCTTTCCAAATCGTAATAGTTTATCATAACAAAATATATGATCCTTCAGTAACTACTCTAACTAATTATTTCTATTTTTAAAAAGAAAATATACTATGGAGGTGTTTTTGGTTACTTTTAAAAATCATCTGTTTCGTATTTAAAAAGTACATAAAAGTTAAATACCTAACTATTATGAAATCTTAGGTGAACACTAGGATTTGAACTCCAGTGGATAGAGCCATACACTAACAACTCTACCACCCCACCAAGAAATACACTTCGATAATAATTTTGTGTGGTCGTAAATTTATCTCTTCTCTTTGTCTGTCCAGACGTATGCTAGGAGGATGTATTCGTGTATGCGTGGGTGTGGTGTGCATGTATGATAACATGCATGTGTGTGTCTTGATTGCAATAAAAATATACATAACTATTTACATTAAAGACCCTACACGAAATAATTGGGTAGGTTCATTTGGGCTGATGGCTTATGGTTTAAATATTTAAATTTTAGCTGTTTGTGTACGCAGAGGAAACAGTTACATATAATTTTGGTTGGTACAGCTGAACTCAGTGTATTTTTTACTATACTTTTTTGTATTAATTCTATTTTAAAAACACATCGTTTAAAACTAATTACTATATACAGTATAAATATAAGCTAATTTTAAGTCAAAAAAACCCGTCTAATATTGATCGGGAGGGCACCTCCGCATACGTGCCAATGATTAAGCCCATACGCGCTTTTGGCCTTTGCCATTTGGATTGTCTAATCTTCTGCTTAAACAGAGAATTCTCTCCAGCGCAGGTGGGCATCGGATTATGAAGGAGCTGCTTCATTCTCCAGATCACGGGCCCAGTCCGGCTAGAGGCCTCATGCGCAATATGTACTTCAATGCTTCGAAAGAAAATACTAGCTGTTTTATGCATCATGCTGCCTAAGTGCTATGTCCATCTTTCAGTATGCACATAAAACTACTCTAAAATTTCTTATACTTTTCTTGTGAAGATTGATTTATATTCTTTTCTTGTGAAGATTGATTTATATTCTTGTAAACGAGAAATATAGCCTAAGGTCATGTTGGACTCCTGAGGGCATTTTGAGAATTTTCCAATTTGTAAAAAAATGAGAATGGATCCCACCTGCAGGTGAGACACTTGAGGAAATAAGGCCTCAGGAGTCCAATTTGTAAAAGCAAGCCGTTCTTCTTTGTCTGTGTAGAATCGTAGTCCTTATTGCAAGGATTTAGATTCAAAGCCGCAAGATACCTATCATCGAACAGCTATATATTAAACAAGACATATGAACATCTTTATCAAATTGATAGGCCCTGTTCTTTTCAGCTTCTAAAAGCTGCTTTTCGGCTTTTCTACAGTAACTAGCTTCTAAATATAATATTTTTTTCAAGATAGGGTCTACTAGTTAATTGTAGTATATACTTTACTGACTTCATTTATATATGCAAAAACCGCACATGAATTTTTGTTACTCTGTAATCTCTCGTATAAACAGCCCAAAAGTCACAAGCCGCAGCCAAAAGACATAAGCCGCAGCAAAAAAGAACAGGCCCATAAATTGGTGGAGACTGTTGGACTCCTTAGGGCATTTTGGGAATTTCCTAATTTGTAAAAGAAAAAAATGAGAAGGGGTCCCATCTGTCGGTGAGACACTTGAGGAGATAAGGCCTATGGCCTTTGTCCGTGCGCCATGGGTCCTACTGCCTGCCTCCGGCCATTTGGTCACAGACCCATCGCCTCCTCCCGCTTCCCTATAAGAGGTGGCCTTCCTCTCCTCTTGAAAATCAAGCAGTGAGTTCACTTTCTCCTCACCTCTGATCTCCTAAATCTTTTGGCTTTGTCTCAATTTGAGCTTTGGGGCGCCAATTCGCCATGGTCTTCTCTGCACCTGGCTCTGAAGGCCAATTTGCCTCTTCTCGGCTTTCCCGTGTTGTCTCTTGTGCCTTTCTTTGAGATTTGTCACAGAGAAACTTTGAGGATTTCCCATTAGGGCTAAATTCAGTGTTGCCGAGTTGAAAAGGGAGGATCAGTTGTTTGAATGTGGTGTTCACAGGTGCTCTCGCCCGGAGTACCTATCGGTCTTGTTCGACATCTACCCCAACCTTCAACTCCTACTTCAGCTACCTGAGGTTGGAGTGTGGCATTGTATTTCTGATTGCCATCGTCTCCTTGCTCGGCGTAGTGAGGCGCTTGGTTTTCTAGGACAGCACATCCTATGTGCCTTGCCTTCTTCAACTGCTTCTCGGTGATTTTGAGTATCACCGGCACAATGAGTTTGTTGGCTGCTTCCTCTTGGCAATTTTAAGATATATTTATGATATTTGTGTGGTATCACTGATTGAAATTGCAAATAATCGGATTCATTTCTCGATGACATGACATATTCCCGAGATTATATATGAATGTGAGGGTAGATAGATCTTGGGCTTTATTTAGCTTTACTATTGTGTATACTCGATCATTGCATTAGCTATACTTTGCTTGGTGCTATCTCAGTTCAATGGTCAGTTTCGGTTGCTCTTGCAGTAGCCGAACTCTGTTATAATCAATAGTGTTCATGTTAGATTGACTATATCATCCCTTTATATTGTCTAGCATCATTAGAGCATGATCTGATAATTTTCTTTAATAGCAAAGCTTGATTTAGGGCTTAAGATCTAATCTACAACTGTCATATATAATCAAGATTAATATTTATCATGGCGGAGATGGCCAAGAATGAATCTTGTGCAACTAGCCTTCTGAGAGCAATATATGTCAATCAAAATCTTCATAACATGCTAAATTTGGTCATATATGTTATGTTGATATCAGCATTCAGTTGGAATAGTATACATTGTTTATATGTGGATATGCTGATTTTAGACTCTTACATGATATATATGTTGAGTATATGTTTCTATTTCAATTACTTAAAAGGTTCATACGTTTATATGTTGGTTAAGACATTTATATGTTTTTTATATGTCCTTATTAAATTTTCTGAAATTAAATCTAAATATATTGTTATACCGCAATATGTGCAACAAGTCCCGCTCCAAACGACTGTTGTTTCTGAATTTTGGAACGCCTCAGCTTTTTAATTCCATCTTTTTTGACTTTTTACTTTTTCATTTTCCCTTATTTCTTTGTATTGTCTGTGATGATATAACTTTATTTATATTTATTTGTATTTTTTAAAATTTAATTACTCAGAAAAGCTAACCTACACTGTAGTGCTTTCTTAGCCCCTACAGTGCCAAAAAAAAAAAGAAGCCATAGGCCCACAGCTGTTTAGAGCACCACCTAAATATAGAGGAAAGATTCACTCTCACAAATAGAGTGACAAATGCTGAACTCTCTTAAATTTGTATAGCTAGCAAAAACACATCAGTGATGATCATCCTAATCAACTAATTAATCGGATCTCATGTTCTTTTTTTTTCTTCCTAACCACCCCCTCATATAAACGTAGTGAGTGGCAAATTCTCAATACCCCTAAATTTGTATAGCTAGCAAAACACCTCAGGGACCGGTCCTGCTAAGGGACCGGTCCTGCTAATCAACTAATGAATCAGCTATCATGCTCTTTTTTGCCCCAATCACCTCCGCATAGACACATAGCCTAAAATGATATGAACCTAGGCACAGGTAGATTCTTATCTACTAAATATAAAAGAAAATATATGAGACGAAGTGTTTTGTTCTTTTGTGTTCGAGTGTGAGAGAGAATGTTTTTGTAATGTTTAACTTTTTGCCAAGATCACACTAATAATGTCCCAAAAAATGGAATACAAAATGATGCATGCAAATGCTTGTGAGAGTGCGCACCTGTCCGCCCAGGGCGGATACCCGCTGCCTAGCGCGTCAGTGGTGAATAGGTCAAAGTTTGCCATCTTCGTATGTAGTGATAGAATGTAGTTCGACTATTTCTGTGTGTTCATGTACAAAATTGTCTATAGAACTTATGTTCACATATATTCCTCTCCAACTCTATTTTTTATGATGTTGCGAGCTTATAAGTGTAGTTGCTAAAATTATAAAACTATCCTCTAAAACAGGTATTATAAAAATAGTGAAGCCATGGAAATGAATCGAGTGATTATTAAAGATTAAAGCTGCTTGTAGCTAATTATGAGTGACTTGTATTATCCCTACGTACATCAAGGATGGTTACTCCAATGTATTTTGTAGACAGAACATATTCAAACTATGTAGCTAAAAATCTAAAAAAACAACTTTGCATCACAAAGTATCTTATAAATTAGAGAAATATTGTGAACTTCAGTGTGGGAAACAGCTACTAAACATTGCTGCTACTAAATCTTATCAAATCTTTTATCTCCCATCATGTTAGTAGAATATTGTATCATCCATTTTCTTGACCAAAAAATATTTAACACAATGTTCATGCAACAACATTGCTCAGGTTAACAAGACTATTTGCAGTTATGTCCAAAAAATCACAAGCCATTATATTAGTTATCCAAATAATTAAAAAAAATATGGTGGCAAGAAAGCAGAATGGAACAAAAGAATATTCATTCTTGGGGCTTCAGAAAGTGCCAAGCAAAACAACCCTAGGAAATCAGCCTCCATGAAAGCGCCTTTCAAGAGGAATAGATGTCAAATCACTCCAAACCGCACAAAATACATATCACTCTTAATTAGTTACTAACTCTCAGTGGGGTTTGAAATTGGCACACAAAGATGAATGTTGGAATTTCAGTTAGTCATAATTAATCAAACAAATAGAATTTGGTGGTAAAAAGGTATTCTCGACCTATATAGAGTTGAGAACACAAATTGCACTGTACACTACGATTGACCAAAACCGTCAGTGTTGAATGCAATCACAGACGGTTTAGGTTTAGAGACCGTCTGTGTTGCTGCCAGTGCTAAAAATTCTATGTGAAAAGATAATATCACAGACGGTTCTTGGTAAGAACCAATACTTCACACACGGTTCTTACTAAGAACTGTCGATTTTTTTATTTAAAACGTCTGTGATATTTCATAAATGGTTTTTATTACAAACCGTCAGTAATAATGAAGTTATCACGACGGTTTACAATAAAACCATCTATGATATGTTTCCCACCTCACAACCCCTAAAATTTCATAATATCCCTTCGAGTCCACGAGGATTCCGCTCCAAGACATATTTAGTAAAACGGTCATAACTTTTGCATACGGTGTCTATTTTGACATTCTTATACTCGTTGAAAAGCTAACAATGAGCCCGATAAAAAATACCAACTTACACTAGTCGCTCTCTAAGACCCCCCATCGGCCATCTTTAGCCCTAAATTTTTATTGCAAGTTTTCGGTTTCTGTTTTTGCCAAAATTTTCGATCTTCCCTGCTGAATTTGGGGTTTGCTTCGACTACAAAGCCATAGATCTCATCAAAACCTTTCAAATGAGCATATATAAGCCATATAAAATTTTGCTATTTTATCTTTGGAGAGTAACTATTTATGTTGCGCGCACACACACACACACATATGTATGTATGTATGGTTGGTTGGTTGGTTGGTTGGTTTATAGAACTGTCTGTGATACTTGTACATCATAGACAGTTCTAGCTACCAACCGTCTGTGATAATCTGTTCGATGGGCCCGTTGAACCTCCCCAACCCAATCCTAGCCAATAGAAACCCACCAACCCCCACCCCATAGATCATAGCTCCACCTCTCCGTCCCTGTGCCAAAATTTTTTGCACTCACACCTCTCCCTCCCCTATAAATACTCACCCAAACCTAGCCTCCTCACCTTCCTCCTTGACCATTACCCTAATTAATAGCCCGCACGAAGCAGATGACGAAAAGTCTACAGGAGGCAAGGCGCCGCAGAACTAACTGGCTACCAAGTCGATGCTCAAGTCAGCGTCGGCAATGGCGGGTGTCAAAGACATCCATCTCGTGCACTCTGCATCAGGGGCGAGAGGGCCTAGGCATAGAGCTTTCGATTGCGATTGCTTTGATTGCATCCACTTTCGACCATGGTCGCTCACACCGCAGTCGCTTTCCACTGCAGTCGCTTTCAACCATAATCACTCACGACCACAGTCACTTTTGAATGCAACCGCTCTCAACCATTGTCGCTCATGGCTGTGGTCACTTTGGACCACAGCCGCTCTTGACCACGGTCACTCATGACTGCAGTCGCCTTTGACTATGTTCTATGCTTCGACCACGTTCTATCCTACGACCACTCTTGGCCTCCTGACCACCATCAATGTTACAATCGCCCTGGTTGGTTACGATATCCTCGTCGGCTACGACCACTTCGAGCAGTCCAACAATTCTCATAGGTTTCAACCACATACAGATCTGCCCACTATAACTACTCGATGACGTATAATTTCGACCACATCGACCACTCTATAGGGTTTTCGATTTCTAACCACTCGAAGGTGCACCGAGGTACCCCAGCTCTCTCCGTATTCCTCTGACTATGGTAGCCACCGACTTCATCCCATGGAAGTCGTTTGATCACTCCGACCTTGCTAAACCGTTTGATTGCTTCGACCACCCAAACCGACCGATTCCTTCGACTGTTCCAAGCTGATCGATTCTTTCGTCCACTCCGCACCATCCCATTCCTTCGACTACTCCGAACCATTCAATCTCTCCGACCTCTCCAAACCCTCCGATCATTTCGGCCATAGTTGCTTTCGAGTATAGTCACTTTTGACCGCTGTCGCTGCGATCACCGCCACTTCTCACTCTAAGCTTTCGATCGTTATCACTCTAAGCCTCAAACCACCGCTGCTTTGATCATTACCACCCTTCTCTAAACTTCCAACTAGTTATTAAGTTTTTTCGACCACTCATAGCCAAGACCATGTAGAGACTTTCGACCACTCAGTAGCTTCCGACCACTCTCTGTAGAGCAGACCACCTTTGACAATGGCAAAAACACTTCCAGAAGCTCGTATTTCTTCATATTAACTCTGTTTGTACCAGTTCAAATTTCCAAATTCATCTAAAATCATAAACCTCCTTCTAGTATATATATTTTGTGACTTTTATCGTGTTTATTTATTTATTTATTTATTTGGGTTTCTCGTTTTGACACATAGAACTAGACATCATAGAAGAGTTTTCAGATCCACGATCGGAAGGTCCAAACAACGTGCAAGAAGGCAAGTCTCCTTCTATCATCTTGTACCTATGTTTACCAAAATCCTTTTATTATTTAAAATTTAAATGCATTGCTATGTTACATAAAATGATATCTTTTGTCTTTAGGATAATACCTAATCCAATAATTGTTATGCCCTCATCTAAGTCGACAACTATGTACCTTTGTTACCCTAGGCTTTCCTTATTTCAAGATTGAGATTATTATGATATTTATTAATTTTAGAATGGTAGTAATTGCTTAGATAAGCTAGTCGATCGGTATAACCCTTTGGGTGGAAAATTGATATTGTATGCTTTAATATTTTTATTCAAATAATTTAGTGGCAATAGATATTGCTACTGTTTTAAAATAAAATAAAATATTAAAAATTGGTTTTAGACTTGGGCAGATGGTAAGATTGGGCCGGTGTGGATTTAGTACGAGAATTTGCATTGTGAATGTTCCACCCAAGTCAATTAAGGACCGATGCTTGTGATTGTCCAAACCGAGTACTACCGTACAAGCACAAGTTTAAATGGGTGCGACCTAGCCGAATAACTCGCAAAGGTTTAGTTTAGATATCACTAGTGGTAAGTGGGTGCCATGGATTTACTGGTTTACCCATAGTGAGACACATGGATTTAATGTACTCATATGGCACAAGGGGATGCTTCTGACTGTGGTGTATTTAACCCTTTAGTGGTGAAACCTCAGCGGGTGGTGTCTATCTAGATTGGAGTGAGGTAAAGGTTTTGTGATAAATTATCTGGGTTTCATACCTAAGGGAACATGTTGGCTATTAAGATGACTTACATCTTATGGATAAAGTTGTACAACCTTTGGAGAGTGTAAAACTATTCAAATAGGTGTGCCCACGGTCAAGGGTGGGCGATGTGTGCTTTCATATGGTAGATATTTGGTTTTGATTTTAAAGAAAAAGTTTTGGAAACTCGGGAGTGGATGGAACTCTCAGGTTGGTAGATAGAGCCAGTGTGGATGGATGGAACTCATAGTCTTGAACCTTGATGGTTAGAGCCTGTTTACTAGTGTTGGTGGTTAGAACCTTCACTAGAAAATTTGTTTAGTTTCAGTTATTGCAATTATTTTCTTAAATTGATGCTTTTGAGAATTTATTATGGTATTTCAAACATAATGTTGTTTTGTGTAAAAGAACCATATTATCCTTCTTTATTAAGTCTTATATGTACTTGCATTTTTCCCAAGACTTATGGAGTACTTTATGTACTCACATACTACACTCAAAACAACTCTCAGAGGATTATAAAACTCAAGAAGGAGATTATAACTACTTCGTGTGTGGATTCGATGAAAGCTTCCCAGAATATTAGGTTAGACTTCCCCAGTCAATTGCCTGTGGCGTATTGATGGGTCATCATCAGGGTTTTATTTTTTGCTTCCACTGTGTTTCGTAAGTTTGAGAGGTCTTGTAACCTCAGTTGTAATAAAGTGGCCATAATGCATGTACTCTCTTTTATTATAATAAAGCGTTGTTGGTTATGTAATCATCATTGTTTGACCTGTACACTAGCTTTGATCTAGGACTAGTGTAGTAATACAGAGGGTTTAGATTCAAAATATGGTCTCAACAGAGATGGTATCGAGCCAATTTCTTTGTAGGATGTGACCTAGTTAGTATGGCCATTATTATAAAAGCTTCAAATTTTATTTTACTAAATAAAATTTAATAATGTGCTATCCTCGTCGCTTCTCTCTTTATATCCTTACCTTCATCATAGTATTCTTTCTTATCTCGGTCGCTCATTCACCTTTTGGGAATGGCAATTGTATCCACTTTCCTTGTAATTTCTATAGATGGCATAGTGAGATCGAATCTAAGAAGCACCCAAAGAAGCATGTTATCATGAAGGAGTGAGAAGTAGTTCTTTGTTGTAGTACCCAAGTAAAGTCCTATAATTTTAGAATGCTTGTATATTACTATTTAGTGTACTAGGTGGACTATACCAAGACTTTGTATACTTGTAGTACAATCATTCTTAAAAACTATTTTGATTTTGAGCTAAGTTTATCCTAGTTGTTATTTGCTTTTCTCTTGTGCATTTGTTTGGGGTGTTGTTTAATTATTCCCCTAATCTCTTATTTGTGCTACTTCCCTATTACCTTTTTTGCTAATCCCGACTACTGCATCAGTGAAAGTATCACAGCTGCTCAGGATACTCGCCCATCACAAACGGTTGGTAGCTAGAACCATTCATGATGTGTGAGTATCACGACAATTTTGGTTTGAGCGTTTGTGATAATGTTCTTCACGAGCGCTTCTAGTTACAAACCGTCTGTGTTGTGATTATCACAGACGGCTCACAAACTATCTGTGATAACCTTCGATTATCACTGACCCATAAATTCAAATGGTTCAGAAAATCGTCTGTGATGACAGTTCTGAACCATCTATGATGACCCTTTTTGTGGTAGTGGTAGCTCTTTTTTTTTTGCAAATCTAACACTCATGTGCACGAAATGACAAATCTAGCCTCATACTTGAACCTACCTCACTCGGAAACCACGGGGCGCTACCATGGTGGCCGACCATGGCATCATCCATGCATGCATTTATATCACTAATTAATATTACTAATCACTAATTAATATCACTAATCACTAATTAAGCACCAATTAATCACATGCATGTGCTCTAAGGGCCTGTTTGGGACTGCTCCGCTCCTGTTTTTCCAGCTCTGCTCCAAATTTGTCTAGCCAAACAGGTCCAACTCCAAAAACTCTGCTCCAAGAAAAATGTGGAGTTGAAGACCTGCTCCACGTTTTTTCTGGAGCTCCTCAAGGGGTACTCCAGAAACTGAAGTTTTGTATCTCCTCATGGAGTTGGGAGAAAATTACCCACCACTGCCATTACAACATACCGATACGATTGTTTTCTTCCCCACCCGCGATGCTCCTCCCCACGCCTAACGCCTCCTCTTCTCCTTGGTGCCTCCCACGCCCCCCCGCGCCTTGCTCGCCCCTCGCCCCACGCCCGCGCCGCCTCCGCCCCCCCGCCGCTCCTCTCTCCTCCGCCCCCTCCGCCGCTCCTCTCCTCCCCACGCCTGCACGCCTCCACTTCTCCGCCCGCACCGCCTTCATGACCCCGCCCGCCGCCTCCGCCCCCCGCCTCGCGCCGCCCGCCGCCCGCGCTCCGCCCCGCCCGCCTCCTCCGCCCCCCCCCCCCCCGCCGCCTCCGCCCCCACCCGTGCCGCTCCTCTCCTCCGCCCCTCCGCTGCCTCTCCTCCGCCCCATCGATTCGGCCGCGGCGGCGAGCTCACACGAGGTGATGGACGGAGGTGATAGATCCATGATCCTCTAGCGGATGACCTCTTTTCGCCCCCAAATCTCCTCTCATTGCCGCGACTCGAGGAAGCTCGCGGCCGAGGGTCGGTGTCGCGGCCTCCTCGGTAGGCGCCGACCTCCCGTCCGGCCAGACCGTGGCTGCCCGTCTGCGCCGCTCTCCGGCCGAGCCCAGGCTCCTGCCGCCCAAGCGAAGAAGAAACGCGCACCACCCGCGAAGACGAAAGAGGAACAGGTATTGCTCCTTCCTGTATGATCTTCATGAAGCCAGGATCCTACAATTGCTCCTTCCTGTATGATTATAGACATGTGTGATGCACCTTTGTTGGTTGATATTGCATAGCCCGTTTGCTATATATATGGCAAATCTTTTCTCGAAAAGTCTGCATCATTCTTCCATCCAAACTATCAACATATACACAACACACAAAACACTTTTGAGTTTGGTACTTCATCGCCTCCTTGATCTTGGGAATCTTGATCTTCGATGTTCTTCTAGACAGTGACTTGCTCATTTGGCACTTTTGTACATGTTGTCAATTACACCCTCCAAGTTGAAGCAAGGTTAAGAGTGGTTCTCTCCTTCGAATGTGTAGAAGTATGATTATAGACATGTGTGATGCACCTTTGTGTGATGCTCCTTCCTGTATGATTATATATATACAATTGCTCCTTCCTGTATGATTATAGACATGTGTGATGCACCTTTGTTGGTTGATATTGCATAGCCCGTTTGCTATATATATACAATTGCTCCTTCCTTTTTAACATGGAACAAATTTTTATAACATCATAATCGAGAAGATAACAAGCATACTGACCTTCCGGTGGGTGGTGTCTGCAATAATACTTGCACAATTGTACCGTGTGATGATTTGAGAATTGAGGTTATTTTAAAGCGACCTGCGTGAACATGCGATTCCCAATGTGAATATTGATGATGTCCACATGCACGTAATATCGCCCATAAGAATGGAAGCATGAAACAGTTGAGTGTGGAAGCTTGCAAACATTTGATATCTATTTTCTGCTCAAATTTGATATCTAGCTTATAAAGGAAATGACATAGTATTGTTCCTGGAAATCGGACTGATGCAGGGTCTTCTCATCTGATCCTTGACAACAAAGCTCTGTAA
This sequence comes from Bonia amplexicaulis, assembly GCA_036346245.1. NCBI lineage: Eukaryota > Viridiplantae > Streptophyta > Magnoliopsida > Poales > Poaceae > Bonia > Bonia amplexicaulis. The sequence continues at coordinate 46,424 of JAYGGG010000478.1, read as the reverse complement.
TTTCTGGACATGGAAATGACTTAATCCAGTAGGTTGATAGACATGCAAAGTAGGTTGATAATGTTGTCTTTGTCTGTACATATGTGATGCACCTTTGTTGATTGATTATAGACAAGTGCAGGCTGGTCACACCAGTTTTCTCATTGCGTACTTTTTCAATATCATGGTCAGGGTGATCAAATGGAATGGACCGATGCACATGTCACAATAGCTTCTGAGTTGATGGCTGAACAAGTTAGTAGAGGCAATCGCCCAAATACTCATTTGAACTCTGTAGGTTACACCGAGGTGTCAGATAGGTTTTACAAACCGACCGTATCTTATTATCAAAGACTCAAATAAAGAACAAGTGGGATAAATTAAAGGTCGATTGGTCCATTTGGCTAAAGTTGAAGAGGAGGCAAGCAGTAATTGGTTGGAACAATGCGACAAAACAATTGACATGGAGAATGAGTGGTGGAAGAAGGCAAGAAATGTGAGTGTTGTCAAACTGTCAATAATTATGTACTTATGTACTGATATATGTACCGATGTATGTGTTTTATTTTACAGGATATTCCGGGGTGTGGCAAGTTTAGGAAAAAGCCTCTCCAAAATGAGGATTTGCTTAGGGAAATGTTTAGAAATATTACAAATGAGGAAGCAGATCATTGGAACCCTATGAGTGACAATCCTATTATCCCTAGTACTCAAGAGCAACCTTTTGATGTAGACAGTGAATATGGAGGTGGAGAGAATAATGCCCATGGTGACCCATTTGATGCCAACAATTTGGGGGATGAGGAGGTCCAGGAGGTCACTCCAAGCGCGCTTCCAAATAAAAAACCTCGTGTTGCTGCTGTTGATAGGAAAAAGGCAAAGTCAAGCACAACACTTCTTATTCATGAAGCAATTTCGAAGATATCTGATTGTTCAAGTTCCTTTACAGCAAAGAAGCAAGAAGGGGTCACAATCAGGGAAGTAATGGAGCATGTTCTGGACTGTGGTGCGGAGTATGGCTCAGATGAGCATGACATTGCCACCCAGCTGTTTGTGAAGAAGGATTTTAGGGAAATGTTCATGACCCTTCCTACTAGAGAAATTAGGTTCAATTGGCTTAGGAAGAGGCACAATGACAAATATGGAAGCTAGAATTTTTTTTATTAGGTTCAATTGGCAACCTGTATGCTATTTGAACCATTAATTGGATCTATGTATTGCTATTAGAACCTATATGCTATTGAACAATTATTTGGCAACCTATATGCTATTTGAACCATTAATTGGATCTATGTATTGCTATTTGAACCATGATTTGTCTCTAATTGGCAACCTGTATGGCCATTTTTTTGTCTCTGTATTGCTATTTGTCTCTAATTGGCAACCTGTATGGCCATTTTTTTGTCTCTGTATTGCTATTTGTCTCTAATTGGCAACTTTGTATGGCCATTTTTTGTCTCAGTATTGCTATTTGTCTCCAATTGGCAACTCAGATGGCCATTTTTTGTCTATGTGTGCAGAGTGGCGAAACTGAAGTGACCAAAGCGACTCTGACAATGAGAGCATGGCATTTTGGAATCTTGCAATGGGTGGTGCTAAACTTGCTGCAGCTTATGTTGAATTATACTTTGACAAAAATCCACCTAGGACATCAAACCTTAGTGGTATGGGGTGGTTGCTAGAGACATTGAACACACCGTGAGTGTCATTCGCAGACTTGGATGAGCACGAGATGTTCTACGACCTTCATTATTTATTGGTTGGAAGGTATGGTATGAAACCATCCCTACATATGAACACTCATGAGATGTTGGCAATGTTCTTATTTACATGTGCTGGAAATGAATCTAATAGAAAAGTACAAAACCGGTTCAAGCACTCGGGTGAAACTGTTCATAGGAAATTTGATGAGGTCCTCAATGCTTTGATGGAAATGGCTAAAGATTTTATTAGACCAAAGAACCCCAACTTCCCAACTGTTCATAGGAGGATAAGAGATGACCGTGAGCATATCCACACTTCAAAGATTGCATCGGTGCTCTAGATGGCACTCATATTAAAGTTTCCTTACCACCTGATGATCAAGTAAGATATATTGGAAAGTCTGGTATACCTACCCAAAATGTTCTAGCAGTTTGTGACTTTGATATGAGGTTCACTTATGTGTCGTGGGACAACGGGATCTATGCATGATACTAGTGTCCTGTACAATGCAATAAGAGTGGACGAAAGCTTTTTTCCACACCCTCCAAAAGGTATTACGAATATGAACATGCAATTTATTTTTTGTTCAAATGATTACAAATGTGGCCTGATAATTTTTTTGCTCCAAAATTATAGGCAAATATTATGTTGTCGATGCGGGATTTCCTAATCGTCCAGGGTACCTTTGTCCTTATAAAGGTGAGAGGTATCATATCTTGGAGTGGCATAGAGGAATGGAACCAAAGACTCCTAAAGAAAGGTTCAATCGTGTTCACTCATCCATCCGCAATGTTATTGAGCGATCATTTGGAGTGCTAAAAATGAAATAGCAAATTCTCTACAAAATGCCGCCCTTCCCGATGTTCAAGCAAAAATGATTGTTGTGGCTACTATGGTCCTTCACAACTTCATTCGTGAGCATGGCGGTGAAGACTTGGACTTCGCTCGGTTCGATCGAGATCTAAATTTTGTTCCAACGATACCTGATAGGTATCACAAATATGTAGCTACATCAAATGGGTCTACTACAGAACCGAATGCTCCTACTATGGATGTATTCCGTGATGAGTTGGCCACCGCTCTTTCTCTAGCTTGGGACTAGAATTATGTATTGGTCACTACTATCTAGTTATCTATGGACAATTATTTGTATTCGAATGATGGGCTTTGTTATCCATCATTAGTCTATGGACATTATTTGTATTCGAATTATGGACTTCGTTAATTATCTATCAAGCACGTTGTAATTTATGGGACAAAAGTACGGAATTATTTGATCAAAATATTTGTTTTTTTGTTTTCTCCAATAAATTAAATGCAATTATGATATTTTACATCATTTTTAAATTGGCCAAAAAAAATATTCAGTTACATATACTCCGCATACATCAAAATATACACTAAACATCATTCGAGGGCATATTGGACCTTTCGTGGAAACCTCACATTCCCGAGCGGAGCTAGGCTGCGTGCAAGCAGACCACCCGCCCAGAACTCCACAAGGAGCTGCTCCATGGTGGAGTTGGTGGGCAGAGTGGAAAATCTGGAGCGAGCAGCCCCAAACAGGCCCTAAATGTGCCCCTAAAGTGGTAGGTGCGAAGAAGCAGACACTGGGAGCTCTGCCGCCTCCGTGTCGCGGTATGGTGGCATGGCATCTTCATGGGCCCGCCACCTACCGCACCCAGCCAAACTGTGCCATGCTGGGGTGCTGTCGTGGTGGGACCACTGCTACCGCGGTCGAATGGTGCGGTGGAGCCACGCGTCGGTCGTGGGTTCTTCGTGCTCGTTAAGGGGCTAGTTTGAAATTTTGTACCGCATGGAGCTAATTTTGAAATTAAGGTGGCACAAAGGGCTAAATAAAAAATTCATATATATGCACCCTATTATTTTCTCCATATTGGCAAATCTTATGGAAATTTTTTTTTTCAAATATCGGTATTGATTGGATTGATATCTATTTATCATATGTACCGAACAGTATCTATATGATTCACAGGGCGACCTCAGTTTTAGGAGGAATTAACATAGTAATTAGAGCTAAGGTTAAAAATAGCTTAATTCAAATTCATGCCTCAAACATTAGTCCTTGCCATTCTTGAGGGTTAATTGATTGAATTACAACATGCTCTTGTTACACCATTTAACTATGATACAAAAGAATATATCACAAGGTAATTTTAAACATGATGGCAAAATAAAACAAGCTACATGGAAGGATAAGGAGCAAACAACATATGAGAAAAAAGAAGCAAGAAGATAAGGAAAAAAATGGAAAAAAAATAGAAGAACAAGGCAGAATTATTGGCTTCTTGTCCTTCAAAATAATTAGCATTGCACACCAGAAGAGAAGAGGTTGGGACCAATCCGAGCACTCAAAATTAATATACTTGGAAGTTGCAAAGAACTCCTACGTACTAGCTAGCTAGGCTGCACGGCTTGCAAGGAGTGATCGTGAAAGAATTGGAGGAATTGGCCATGCACTGTAGCGGGTCATTTGCCGACAATATATAGAGATTACATGCTGATTTACATTGCCGAACTAACCACCTTTGCCGGATTACATGCTGTACATATCCGGATTACATGCTATACACATCTAGCAAGTTATGGTTGGTTTGGATTACAATAAGGAAGATACATATTGCCTAATAGATCGTCGCGGTAGCCTCACGGCCAGCCTGCTGATCGTCAGTCGTCGAGCTCAACCCACACCGTCGATAGTTGTCTCCAGCTTGCTCGCAAATGGTGTACCACCACCGTCGCTTGCATGTGCCGCCTCGCCGCCATCATGCTTCTCCCAGCCATCTTCTTTGCCGGTGGTGTGAGATCCATTCTTTGAGGCTCGCTACGGCGTGACGACCACGACAAGAGGGTACTCCGGGCTCTTGCTCGCATTCACTACTATAAAGAGGTTAAACTAGACATTTACATCGCAGACGGTTCCTCCGCAAGTATCACGAGACGGGTCATACGAATAACCGTTTGTGGTATTTTCACATCTGGTTTTAATACAAACCGTCGTGATAACTTCATTATCACTGCGGCTTTTAATACAAACAGATCAGAAGTATCATAGACGGTTCTAGATAGAACCGTCTATGATATGGCGTACATCACGATGGTTCTTATAAAGAATCGTCTGTGATATTTCACAGACGGTTTGCACTAAAAACCGTCTGTGATAATGAAGTTATCATAGATAATTTGTATTAAAAATCATCTATGATATATTTCCCGCCTTGCAATCCCCGAAAATTTCATAATTTCCGCTTGAGTCCGAGTATGATTCAGTTTTGAGACACTTTCAGAAAATGGGCATAACTTTTGCATACGGTGTCTATTTTCGATGTTCTTGTACTCGTTGGAAAGCTAACGATGAGCCCGATCCAAAAATGATCGCCCACACCACCGCCTCTAAGACCCTCAAAATCGACCTTCTTTAGCCCCAAATCTGCGTTAGAAGTTTTTGGTTTCTGTTTTTGCCAAAACTTTCAATCTTCCCTTTAGAATTTGGGTTTTGCCTCAACTGCAAAGTTGTAGATCTCGTCGAAACCTTTCAAATGAGTATATATAAGCCATATAAAACTTTGCTATTTTATATTATACGGATATATTATCTTTGTGATATCACATCGGTTTGTAATCCGAGCTGCAGTGATGTCCCGCCACATCATTGATCTGTAGCATATCCCCTAGGATCCCGATCTCACCCATTCATTCTTTACGCATCGAATGGCAGGGACCGTTCTCCTCCCCACCTCTCGCCCCTTATTAACCCCCTCTCCCTACTCAAAGAATCAATACAACCAATACTACTCTAACTCATTTGTGAACAGCAAGGGTAGGAAGGGTTCGGCAAGAGTGACTGAAATTTCACTTGAAGCAAGATGGAAAGGAAGAAGGCCGGCATAGAAGCTATTGATTTTGTCATAGAAGCTAAAAATAGTGTTCGTTGCCTTTTTATTTCTGCTACTTGAAAATTTTTCTGCACCACTTGTTTTAGATTATAGTTTAATGTAGTGTAAGCATTTTTTTTAATTTGTAGCCGTGAAGTTTATCTTTGAAAAACTGTAAGTGTCCTCTTATATATTGTCGGACCCGGATTTTGCAATCCAGACCCTGCTGTGCTTTACCGCATTATTCCCTGGATCAGTAGATAATGCACACAGATACATTGCCGAATCATTTCATACACGTGGAAATTACAACAAGCCATAATAATATTACATTGCAATAGTGTAGTTAGGCCTTCACAAAGGCACAGAGGTACAATAGGGCCAAGCGGCCAAATATTCTGATTCAAAAGTCTAGCAGCGGAAGAGATACAAAATAGGCCGTTAAACCACAAGCAGAGACTGAGGGCAAAAGTGGTCATACAAACATTCTAGGGCTCTAGAACATCTGGATGAAACCACACCTTAGTCTAAATGCCTAAGGTTCTAAGCGCAAATAAGCGTCCTAATTCCGTGCGGTCTTCTCCATCTGCAGCAGTGCTTCTTCAAAGGCATAAGGGTCTTGAGCTCGGGAATCGGGTTTTGGTATTGCGAGTGAGCACACTAACCACCGTGCTCAGCGAGTCAACACACCAAAATGCAGTAGATAGTATGCAAGGCTTTTAACAAGGAATGGCTCAAGTTGTTTTATTTGCGGAAATATGCCTTTTGAACTATAATACTTAAAATTCTCTAGGACCTAGCCATTTGAAAGTTTAAACACGATACTCACTGACATCTACATTTTCCTTATCGAATCAGAGATCATCCACCATTACATGATCTCTGCTCATTATACCATGCCTTGATATAATAATCACATGTACCACGGGGGCGACACCGTGACAACTCAAATGAGGGCCTTTACTCGCCTTCCCATAAAGGCCTTTCTACGCCCTTTTGTACAGATTTTGTAACGAGCTATATCTAGTTAAGTTCCCATGTGCGCCCATAACCGTAGGCACGGCTATTCGAATAGTTCATGACTCTGCAGAGTGTGTACACTTTACCCACATGAGATAGATCGCTCATTGCCCCACGATTCCTTAGCCATGCGGTTGAGTAGACTATCACGTAACTTTACGATGCACTTTCCTAGCGAGTTGCGACCGCTAAGGTTTCCACTTCCTCCTGTGCGACCACCCTTCGAAGCCCCTCTTGCGCCATCACGTGGAGGATGTGGCCATCCTCTACCGCCTGTGTTCACACCGCGCAACTCGTACTAAGTCCATGCAACTTAGTTGGCCCCGCCACACTTTGCCGAGATGTGGTTGTCTTGGTTATATCGTGGGAGATTGTCACGAGATTCGGTCCTTAAGTGCTATCTGGCGGTTCTACCACAAACCCTTGTGCTATCACGGCACCACTCTACCACAAATCTGTGCTATCACGGCACCATTCTACACTTCCGCCCTCAACCGTCCGCCCAGATAATTAAGCATGTGAGGTTCTTTTGGATGAAACATACACTTATACTACCATGATCCAGTCATCATCGCAATGACTGCCCAATACTTCTGTCTTTAGTTTGCAAGATATGCTAGGGTACTCTCATACCCTTGTTTATCTATAACAACTCTAAGCATGCATTTATAATTATAGACTTAGTTTCAAAGAGTCGTAGCAATATTACTTTTACTAGGGTGACAAGGATCACATAGCAAAAAGTGTTGCAAAGGACATATACTAAATCAAGGGAACATGGGCATATCTAAAAGCTGAAATTAACATGTATTGCCACATAGAATATAAGCATGCAATTTATAACACTTGAACCAAAATACTTTATTGAAAACATAGGCTCAAAATGATCAAAGCATTGACTCGCCTTGGTTCTTTGAGGTCCGGGTTTTGAGCGTTAGATTCTATGGCATTCTGCACTTCCTCCTCTTGAGTCTCGAAGCTACGTTTCATATCTTGTGAAAATTTAGATAAAACATTACAACAATCAATTAACACAATGAAAATTTAAATAAGCTTCAAAAGTGTTGGTTCTGGTTTCATTAAGTAGCTCTTGATTTTAGATGAATTTAGAAATTGATTTCACTAAATTTGGAGCTAAAATGAACAAGTTATTCATATTTGAATACATTCGGTTTGGATAAATCCCAAAAGAATAAAATCGTGAGTGGGGCCCATGGTCGAGACCGACGCGGGTCTTGACGTGGAACCTTGGGGGGCTCACGCCCGCTCCCGCTGCTCTCGACAGCGGGGCCGGGAGGCGGTGGTGGCGGAGGCGATCGGCGGCGGGGGGCCCACCTCGTGACGTTTTAAAAGAATGGCTCAACCTCGGGCTGCGTGGCGGGGCTCGAACAGCCGAGGGAGCCGGGGAAGAGGGTGGCGGCGGTGACCAACCCGCATTGCTTTATCTCACCCTTAAGGGATGATTTTTCCCTAAGGGGTGCGAGGGTGAACAGAGGCGGCCGAGGCCGGGAAGACGGTGGCCGTCGCCGGCGAGGGAAGCTCACCGAGGCTTGGGGCTTCGTGAAATGCAAAGGCGGGCTTGCGGCGATCTTGGTGGTGGTGACGGGAGGCCGGGGTCACCGGAGGTGGGTCGGCGGCGGCGGCAGGGCTCGGGAGGCTCACGGCCGGGCGAGCTACGGCCGTCAGCGAGCTCGAGGCCGGCAACACTTCGGCGATGGTGGAGATCTTGTGGGAGCAAGGATCGAGCTCCCACAGTGAGATCGGCCGAGTGCGGCGAGAGGCGGTCGGCGGAGTTGAGGAAGAAGAGTCGCCGGCGATAGGGTGGAACTTAGGGCAATTGGCCGGAAAACGTCGAGGTGTCACGGCGACTCGTTTGGGCGTGATTACGGCTTTATAGCCCGTAGGAAAAGGCAGCCACGGTGAACCCGCCAGCGGGGCGAGGCGGTGCCATTGGCGGTGGCAATGCCATGGACACGGCGGCGGAAGGGACAGCGGGGTTGAGGGGCGACGTGGGGCCTTTTCCCCATTACGCCGTCCCTCTGCGGGGTCTCCACAGAGCGCAGCCGGCCGCGGCGAGGGTCCCAGGCGCGGAGGAGGAGGAAGAAAAGTATGACCTCGGCAGCGGGGCCGCTTGCGAGAGAGAAGCGGAGGCGATCACAGGTGGCCGAGATGGCGCCGGGAGGGCGTGGCGCCATCCGGACCGAACAGCGTCGACCCGAGAGAGGGAGGGCGGATCCGGGCGACGTGGGCGGATCCGGCCAGATCCCACGTCGGTACGGGGTTCATGGTTTTATTTTGACTTTTGATTTTTCAAATGCGGGAGGACTTAATATAGTCAGGAAAATATGAAATTACCACCAAAATTCTAGAAAATTCTGAGAATTCCTGAGGTATTCTTGGGTTTAAGAAAATTATTTTCCCAATGAGGTGACCACTACACCGACCAACTTAGGGCCCTAGCCGGATCCTTTTCCTTTTTTTTTTTCTCCTCTTTTCTTTTATAAACTCGTGATTTTACTACTTTATGCGCAAATATTTCTTTGTACAGTGGCCACTTATTTATGCTACTATTGAAAATCTTTATCATGGATCATCTTTTCAGATTCGAATTCGAATTTAGCAATTACTACTAATTAAACAGGTGGTCTCTTCCTTAGAACTTTTAGAAAAATGATTGTTAGAACCCAACCAACATGATGTGTTACAAAACATCCGACAACAATTCCATTACCTAATCCTTCTAAGTTTTTCGAGGTGTTGCAAACCTACCCCTAAAAGAATCTCGACCCGAGATTCGGTTTAGCTAGAGAACAAAGCGAGGGTAATCTTTGCGTGGTGACCTTCACGTTCCCAAGTAGCCTCTTTCTTTGAATGGTGACTCCTTTGAACTACTGCAGGCGAATGGATTGCGTCTGGTCCTCTTGTCCACTTGTGTCCAAAATTACGATGGGTGGTTCTTTGTAAGTTAAGTCCTTCTCGAGCTCGATTGCTTCAAGTGGGGCTTGGTCATCTGGCACTCGCAAGCACTTCTTCAGCTGGGATACATGGAAGACATCGTGAACCTCAGACATGCTTGGGGTAAGGCTGGCGGTATGCAACCTCTCCTTTCTTGGCTAAAATAGGAAAGGCCCAACATAGCGGGGTGAGCTTGCCTTTAACCTTAAACCTCTTGACTCCCATAAGGGTGACACCTTCAAGTACACATGATTTCCAACGTCGGCGCAGGCGGGAAGTGGGGAGCAGCTGCACCGGGGCGCATCGATGCGGAGATTGCGGGAGGCCCAAAGGCTGCGGAGGTCCTGCTCGAAGTAGCGGTCGCCGATCGGAGGAGGTGGTGGACGGGAGGAGGCGGCGGGCGTGGCCTCGAGGCAAACCGTGATGCGGTGGGAGAGGAAGGTGATCGCGCCCGGCGCATTAGAGACGAGGAAGAGGATCTCGTGGACGTGCGGTCATCCTCCCGGTTGCCATCGGTGCACTCTTGGATGGCCCCTCGATTCGGTGAGGAGGGCCCGGTCGGGAACCGCCACCGAGGAGGCCTTGTTGGAGGTCGCGCCTGCATGATCTATGAGTGATGAGAGATCATGTGGAGATGATCCTATCTTTGTGATGAGTATTTGACTCTTGGTTGAAGGAAAATTGAGTCTGTTTTGGGCTTTTATTGCAAAGTCTTATTTCTGGTCAAAATAAAGTCATGTACGACTTGTCCTCGGCTCGTGCGACCTTGTAGGATGCCATCGACCACGTTTGGTCGTGGTGAATTCGTTCGGAGGCGTGCGACCACGTTGAGGTGTTCTCGGCAAAGCGGCGGTGGTCGGGCGTTACGACCACGCTGTCGAGTATCGGGTTCCGGTAGAAACAACGTCACGAGTTCTTTGGCCGTGGTCGGAAGGGTTTACGACCACGTTGTGGGATCGAGCCTTGACCAAGTTGGGCGGTCGGGCGTTCGACCACTTTGGCGTGGTCGGTGGGCGTCTCGACCACGTTGTGGGAAAGGAGCCACGACTACGTTGTGGCACTCGGTGGTGCGACCGCATTGTGCGCTCGGAGAGCTACGACCACGTTAGCGCGAGAATTGAACGTGGTCGAAACCGCGTTCGACCACGTTATCGGTTGGATGACCGTGGTCGTGCGGGATCACTAAAGTTGGTCGTAAGGGTGCATTTCATGTCCGATTACGGTGAGGTTTAGTCGGTTGGGTTCCTTGTGATGTTTTAGACCTTGTAGACTGGTTTGTTCTACATTTTGACAAGGTTTGGTAAAGTCTAATTTACGTGGAAAAGAGACTTGAGCTCTGTGACTTGTGCGGTATGGATCGGTGCTATGTGATGGTTTTGTTGTGCGTGATGGTTGCGGTCTTGGGAGACATGTCTTGGTGAGGCTTAGAGGGTCGCGACTAGACATGGGAGATGTTGAGGTCGAGCGGCGTGGAAGCCAAGAGGGGCGTGGTCTTGCCCGAGTGGTGTAACGAGAAGACGGCAAGGCATGAGGAGGAAGCTTGGGAGGTCGTTGAAGGGCATTTTGGAGAAATGCCAAAGCACGAAAGGAAGTGTGTCCTCTGGAAAAGCATTGAGTTGGTGGTGCTATTGGGCAAAGCGGTGGAGCCGTTGCCACCGGGTAATGGGCAAAGCTCTTGGAGGCACATAAGCGCCGGACTCTCAGAAGCGGTGGTCTGTTGAGACCCGTTAGCGTGTGAGACTATAAATAGAGAGGTTAGGTCTCGGGAGGCGGAAGAGAGGTTGTCCCAAGTGCTCGAGTCTTATTGTTCTATTGTGTGAGTTGTCTGGGTAGAGCATGGATGCTCGTGTACCTCGATGGAGTGGTCAGAAACCTCCACGTGCAATAGAAAAGATTGGATTCATCTCTCGTATCTTTCTCACTTTTTGTTCTTGAGATGATTTGTTTGATCTATTTGCCCTCTCGTGTTCTTTTGTTCATATGTGTTTTCTCTGAGAGTTGGCTTGTGCTTCACTTGCTCAGGACTGGGAAGTTGTTTTACGGCTGCTTGCTAAGATCATTCCCGAGAGCAAAGCGAAATCGATTGAAAACCGAGTTACGTGGTTCTGCTTTGGAGCTCATTGTTTGATTTCGACTTTGGTTTTCTCCTCTTACATTGTGAAGACTTTGGAGGTTCTTGGTATTTTACTTCCGGAGATCTTGTACGAGCTAAGTTTCAAGTTTCATCCGTTTTGGATCTCGTGCAAAAGTTCTTCAAAATCTCGAGTTGCGGTCGTCCCGAAAAGCGAGTAATCCTTTGTCATGTCCGTTTTTCGGTTTATCGACCACGTATATTTTCTTCGCTACGACTACAGTCGCTAGTCGTCTCGGTCGCGGTGGTCGCGCGTTTCTCAGCCGCTCTGTTTTCATTTCTCGATCGACCAGGTGTTGATTCTTTCTATCTCGGCTTCCGACCACGGTTTCTTTGCTTCTGTTTTTCTTCGGTCTTAACTGAGATCTCTTTGTTCTCTCTCTTCCTCGGTAAGCAATCAATCTTCTTCTTCATAGCTCTTTAGCTATCGGAGAAAAGATTAGGTTTAATTGTGGGAGAATTTTTTAAGGCACCATTCACCCCTCTGTTGCCATTTCGGTCCTTCAAGTGACCCTAGTGCGCCCAACTCTTGCCCTTGAACACCTTCATGTCTTATACTCTTATATGCCCTCATGAGAGTAGAGAGGGGAGGAGGAGAGATGGTGCATTAGAGTTATAGCAACTTCCTCTTGTGCATGCACTCACTTGCAAGTGGGCCAATGGATAGAGGTAGGGAGGGAAAAACCAGATGAGAGAGAGCAATAGATGACTATACATGCATGTGGTGCATGGCCATGATCGATGAGGTAAGAGTGTCATCTTCACAAGAAATTGGAGGGGCCTGCATCGGCAAGTCCACTATTGACCTTATGACTTGGGGAAAGGAGTAGCTAACCCCACTAACCACTAATATGAGGAGGAGAGAGAGAAGAAGAAGAAGTGCGCAAGAAATTATATTCGGAGATCAACTCTTGGGTGGGGGAATCAAATGCCTTTGGAATAAGGTGCCTCATGCATCAAAGGCTTCTTCCACGGCACTTAGGCGATGAGGTTTGGTGAAACAAGCTCTTTAGTATTAGTATGGATTCCTATAGGTCAACATCAAAACAATGGAACTAGCTTTTGGAGAGGAATGTAGGGTTTGGAACTAATTAAAGGTGAGTGCAGTTAATAAATCCACAGTACATATATGTCCCAATAGAAGCAAGTCATACTATATATATTTCCCCCTCACACACATATCTTTCACCCTCATATGGTCCTAGCTACCTAGGTGATGGGATAATATGTTAAGACTTGCTTTATATTCGGATATATATACTTAACAAGAAATTAATGGGGACTTTTGAACTGCTCATGGCTACCCCAACTTGTTTGGGACAAAATGCTTTGTTGTTGTTGTTTTGAACTGCTCATGCTCATGGTGTAGTTTAATGGGCGTTTGATGATGTTGTCCCAATGCACTTTAATTTGTAGGACAAAGTGTGTCATCGGAGGCAAATTGAATTGCGAAAAATGTAGGTTGAATAATTTCATCGAAAAGATATTTTCAATAGAGAAAAATTGATGGTGGAGATGATTCCTAGCCATTTCAAACAACTGAACCACACATATTCTCTGTGTTATATTGGCGGTGATAGTAATGTTTAAACTAAGTAGCTAGGAAAATTTGCTTAAAGATTTACATTCATTTTTTTTAGTTGTAAGGAAAAGAAGAGGAATAATGCGATAATCATGCTACATATAAATCATACAACTTTAAGTACAATTTCACTAGCCAAACACTACTACAAAAAGGGTCATTATAGACGGTTCGGAACTGTCATCACAAACGGTTTTCTGAACTGACTAAATTTATGTGTCAGTGATAATTGGAGGTTATCACAGACGTTTTGTGAGCCGTCTGTGATAAATACAACACAAACGGTTTGTAACTAGAACTGTCTATGAAGAACACTACCACAGACGGCTCAAACCAAAAACCGTCTGTGATACTCGCGGTCCGTTTTGGTTCTTGGTATTTTTACTTCCAGAGATCTTGTACGAGCTAAGTTTCAAGTTTCATCCGTTTTGGATCTCTGTGCAAAAAGTTCTTCAAAATCTCGAGTTGCGGTCGTGCGCTGAAAAGCGAGTAATCATTTGCATTTGCGGTCCGTTTTTGGTTTATCGACCACGTATATTTTCTTCGCTTCGACTACGATCGCTAGTCGTCTCGATCCGTGGTGGTCGCTGTTTCTCGGCCTCTGTTTTCATTTCTCGATCGACCAGGTGTTGATTCTTTCTATCTCGGCTTCCGACCACGGTTTCTTTGCTTCTGTTTTTCTTCGGTCTTAACTGAGATCTCTTTGTTCTCTCTTTGTTCCTCGGTAAGCAATCAATCTTCTTCTTCATAGCTCTTTAGCTATCGGAGAAAAAGATTAGGTTTAATTGTGGGAGAATTTTTTTTAGGGCACCATTCACCCCCCTCTGTTGCCATTTCGGTCCTTCAATTGGTATCAGAGCGGTTAGCTCTTCTTCATAGATCTTAACGGTCTCAAAGAGCCATAACAGAGACAAGTATTCCACCAAGCCGCCTATTTTCGATGGCTGGATTACCCCTTCGGAAGAGCCGAATGGAAACATATATCCGTGCTCGGGGTATGCTATTTGGCGGAAGGTGAAAATACAATTTGTTGTTCTGCCGATGAGAACATCAATGCAGGAATATGGCTGATGTTGAGGCAAATGCAAAGGCAAGGAACATCATCATACAGGGATTGAGCAGAAGCGAATTTGATCGCATCTCTCACTTGTCGTCCGCTCACGACATCTGGGTGACCCTCGATGCATACCATGAGGGCACCTCCCGGATCAAGACAGTTCGGCGAGGATCGGTTCAGCGAATCTGACAAATTCGAGATGCTTGCCGGAGAGTCCTTGACGAGTGCTTTTCACGCTTTCACAAGATTTTGAGCAATCTCCGGCGGTCGGTCTCACATACTCCGACTCGGATAACGCTCGACGGATGCTTTCCGCGCTCGATCTTAGGGTTTGGGAAATGAAGGTGACCACCATCAAGGACACCACAGACCTCTCGACCACGACTCTTGATGCGCTTTACTCGCCTCAAGACTCACGAGATTGACATAGTCTCGCGGTCGGTCAAGTCTCGATCGATGGCTTTAGTCACCGATCCCACCCGCTTGGTTCTTCTGACTCTCTTGGCGGATTCTCCTCGGCGCTCTGTGACATAACCGATGATCGATAGAGCGACTTGCGGATGAGCACTAGCCCTCCTCGCACGGAGATTCTCCCATGCTTACAAAGGAGGAGGGACGGAAGGAAAAGAGGACCCGTGATTTGTTTGGTGTGGTGGCCCCAACCACATCCGAGCAAACCTGTCCCAAGCTTGGGAAGGGTAAAGGTGACTTGACGGTTCGGGCAGAACGACTACATCAACAAGAACCGCAACTCAAAGCCCTCGGCCCGGCCGGGAAAGAAGAAGTTCGCGACCTTGGGAAGGCCAAGAAGCTCTTCCACCGCGTTCTCGCCGCTTGACGACCTCGACCTCACCGAGGTGGAGGGATGGAGCGACGACGATGGGACCGGTGACCAAGACCCCAAGGGCGGCGACTTCTCGGGATGTGCTTCATGGCCCTTGAGGCGAATCGAGCGGCAATGATCTCTATTCCGACTCCGATGAGGTATGTCCTCTTATGACCAACAATGAAGCCTTTCTTAAGTTAGGAGGTTTTCATGCTAGAGCTAAGACTAGATGTAGCGAGTTGGAGAAGGAAGTAGAGATTGTCACGGAGCTTACTTCACTTATATCTGCTCCCTCCGTGACGATGTGATACATGTTGTGCTTTGATCGGTGATATGGAGAAGCTAAGGACCTCACATGATAGTCTCCGTCCTCGAGCTTGATGCAATTAAGGTGGAGAATGTTAGTGCGCTTGCTGATTTAGAATTGAGTAGGATGGTCATACCCTACTTACTCTTGATGAGACTATTGCTCCCACCTCATGTGAGGATAAGGACTTTAATGCTAGAGGACCTTATGCCATGCTACGGATCTTGGAGTCTTGTGTAAATTGTGATAACCTCGAATATGAAACTAAAGCAGGCGGATCATAAAATTGCGAAATTTCAAACCTTCTTACTTGAGCCTATTGCTTCTTGTGAATTGTCCCAAGCTTCTTCTGAACTTGAAGTCGTCTCCAAGCAGTTCAAGAATTAGTTGATGACAATAACAAATTGGCCAAGTTTGCTTCTAAGGACCTGTTAGCTCACCATGCATTAGTTGTAACAAACTAAAATCTAACTTGATTGCATTAGATGAGAAATATGTGAAGCTAACTAAGGACCTACTAGAAAGCCACTTTGTGCTTGTAATGTGGTTGCGGAGAAGGGGAGGCGCCTAGCGACGCGAACCAACACTGCTATGATGGGGCGTCCCTTCTAAGTCGGTACGTGCGTGCACAAGCAGGTCTTCCCTCTTTGTTGGTTATTCTTACGCTCCCTTACCTTCATTGTTTCTTCTCCTCCTTGCTCCTCTTGCACCTCTCTCTTTCGGGAGTGTCAGTACCTTATGAACACTCTCGAGAAATTTGTAGGAGGCAAGAAGAAGCTCAACCTTATTCTAGACCAGTCTAAGATTTCCATTCCATAAAGGTCTAGGATATGATTTTCATGAGGATGTGAGGAAGCATCCACCTATCGTGCTCAAATCAGTAGCCACAGTGTGATCGAGGTCAAGCCCAAGAACAAGAAAGTTCAATTTAAATCGGTGGGTTTTGTCCAAGGTTTCGGCGACAAGGTGAATTCACTGCGACTTCGCCTCTCGAAGCGAAGCCATCTCATGCTACTTTAGCCTCTCAGAAGGCAAAGTATCATTGCACCTTCTGTCAGAAGGATGGACATCTGATTGACCATTGCTTCAAGCGTGCCAAGATCGCGCGTAGAGACCGTGTTGAGTCTCTTAGGCGTATTCAGGGTCGGCCCCAGACCTTGAGTGCACCTAAGACCAGCACAAGGTCTAGGCTTGCCTCTTGTTGGTAGCTTTGGGCGACATCGAGGACTTGGTTCTTAGAGTTTTACGGTTTCGTCCTCATCTTGTTCTGATCGTGACTTCCGCCGTCACGGTGAGATCTCATTTCCCCATCGAGACAGACTACCCGGCGTGATCGGTCTTCTTGCATGCTCAAACTCGCTCTCCAGTAGCGATCGGACCCGGCCAAGACAGTGCGCACATAGACCTTCCGCTTCTTTGCGACGGAGGCGTGGGGTAGTTAGAGGTCAGTCGTGTGTGACTACTTCTTCTGCTCGACGTGTGACTCAGTATTGGGTGCCAAAATCTATGTTGATTTATCGATCGAGACTTTGCTCTCTTGTTGACTCGGGTTCGCCGGGCGAGGAAGGAAAGGTTTGGCTTGTAGACTCGGGTGTTCACGACACATGACCGGAGATTCCGTTGGTTTTCTTCCCTTGCCCGTGCTCGGTGATGAGGCGATCACCTTGGAGACACCTCTTACAGGCGAGTCATCGCCAAAGTGCGATCTTGCATTAATGATTCATTTGTTTTAAAGATGTTGCCTTGGTTAGTAAGTGCGGTACAATTTGCTTTCGGTCTCTCGGTTTACGATGTACGATTTCGAGGTGAGTTTTAAGAAAAACAAGCGCAAAATTCTTGATTCTTGGTGATACGGTTTGCGGGATTTCGTTTTGGGAGGATCTTCGTGCTGATTTTTACGAGTCTTGGTGATCCTCTCCGTTGTTTTCTTGCTTGAGTCCCGCGATCTTTCCTTCGGCATAGGAGACTTGGTCATATTGGATTTGACCATTTGACCCGATTAGCGACCATGATCTCATTAGTGGTCTCGCCGAAACTCAAGATGGTCAAAGATCTTGTTTGCGCTCCATCCTGAACGGCAAGATGGTTGCCGCTTCTCATCCTCCGGTCCAGATTACTATGACCGATGCAGGACAATTGCTCCATATGGATACGGTTGGACCGGCTCGAGTCTTGATCGGCGGGAGGGAAGTGGTACGTTCTTGTTGTGGTCGATGACTATTCGAGTACTCTTGGGTGTTTTCTTAGCCTCGAAGGATGAGGCGTTTACACATTTTCGAGGTCTTTTCGAGGGCTTTACGTTGAGCTTCAGGGTGCCTTCTGAGCGATCCGCGATGACAATGGCACGGAGTTCAAGAACTCCTACTTTGAGAGTTTCGTGATGAGACCGGTGTAGAGCACGGTTCTCTTCTCCATCGTCCCTCGCCAGAATGGTGTTGTGAAGAGAAAGAACCATACCTTGGTCGAGATAGCCGGGACGATGCTTGATAAGTACTCTACACCGCGGAAGTTTTGGGGTGAGGCTATAGCCACCGCGTGCCATGTTTCTAATCGAGTTTTCTTGGGCACACTTGCACTTCTTATGAGTTGAGATACGGGCGAAAGCCCAGTGTTTCTCATTTTCGTGTGTTTGGTTGCAAGTGTTTTATTCTAAAGTCTGGGAACCTAGATAAGTTCGAGTCACGATCTTGTGATGGACTCTTTCTAGGCTACTCGACTTCTTCGGCGGGTCTATAGGGTGCAGGCTGAGTCTAGCAAATTGGTAGAAACACAGTGAGGTGACTTTCGATGAGGCCGGTCCGCGGACTGGGCCCGATATCTCGAGTTCACTAGGCGATGCGAGACCATCTTCATGGATGATGAGGATGATGGAGATGAGGGTTGTCTACAGATCGGTCCCTCTTCCACCCCTTGAGGTGCCTTCTTCCACCGCACCTAGGGTGATCAGCCCACGCCGTCTGCTTCCTCTGGAGCTAGTGGCTCTGTTCCTACCCCGTCAGTTCACGAGGTAGATGCCACCTCTTCTTCTCATCCAGGACCTCCAAGACATATTCAAAATCTCATCCTTACGAGCGGATGATTGGAGACCTATTTGAGCGAGTCACACGCTCCAAGTCCGGCATGTCACTTTTACTGTCTCCACTGCGCTTCGTAGCTTCCTTTGAGCCTAAGGATGTTTGTCATGCTCTCTCAGACGAGTCTTGGATAAATGCCATGCATGAAGAATTGGAGAGCTTGAGAGAAACAAGGTGCGGGCGCTTGTTGAGCCCCTCGAGGTCACAATATCATTGGAACCAAATGGGTGTTCAAGAACAAGCGAGCGAGGATGGGGTAGTCATCGAAACAAGGCTAGGCGGTTGCTCGGGGTACTCGGGTTGAGGGTGCGGATTTCGAGGAGACCTTTGCCCTGTAGCTCGTCTTGAGGCCATTAGAATTCGCTTGCCTTTGCGGCTTCTAAGGGTTTCAAGCTTTACCAGATGGACGTCAAGAGTGCCTTTCTCAATGGCTTCATTGAGGAAGAAGTCTATGTCAAACAGCCTCCAGGTTTCGAGAACCCCAAATACCCTAGTCATGTCTTCAAGCTTTCCAAAGCGTTGTATGGACTTAAGCAAGCCCCTAGAGCTTGGTATGAGAGGCTTAAGTCCTATCTATTGAGACATGATTTTGAGATGGGTAAAGTTGACAAGACCTTGTTCATTCGTCGGCTTGGCAATGACCTTCTGCTCGCCCAAATTTATGTCGATTTATATTATCTTTGGCGGCTCTTCCCATGCTCTAGTTTCACGGTTCTCGGATGTCATGAGCACCGAGTTTGAGATGAGCATGATGGGTGAGTTGACATTCTTCCTTGGTTTCGAGATCAAGCGAGACTCGGGATGGTACCTTCTTGCATCAAGGCAAGTACACTCGAGACCTCACGAGGCGATTTGACATGAGTGATGGAAAGCGGTGTCGACTCGATGGCTTCTCTGACCGTTCTAGACCCGAGATGAGGACGGTGAGCAGTTGATCAAAAGAGTTGAAGCATGATTGGCTCTCTCTTGTACCTCAACGCCTCGAGACCGGACATACACTTCTTCGTGTGTCTTTGTGCTCGGTTTCGAGCTTATCCTCGCGTGTCTCACCGCCAAGCAGGTGAAGCGCATCTTCGGTACCTTGAGCTACCATTGACTATGGTATCGGTACTCTTCCTCCTCTGTCTATCCCTTAGAGCCTTTTGAATGCGAGACTTTGCGGTGTAGGATAGATAGGAAGAGCACTCGAGCACTGCCGGTTCATTGGCACTTCTCTCGTGTCTTGGTCTTGAGGAAGCGGTCCGGTGTTGCATGATCCGCTGCGGAGGCCGAGTATGTTCTTTGCTGACGATTCTTTGTAGCCGGTACTGGATGGTCTCAACTCTGCTTGGACTTTGGGTTGCTATCGGCCGTGTTCCGCTTTTACGTGATAACTGCGTCTGCGATTAGCATTGCTAAGAACCGATGCAACATTCTCGGACCAAGCACATTGATATCGAATATCACTTTCTTGAGATCATGTAGAGAAGGGTGACATCGTGCTCCGGTTTGTGGAGTGACCACCGGTTGGTGATATCTTCACCAAGCCTCGGATAGCACGAGGTTTTCACTCTGCGAGGAGAGCTTGGGGTGGTTTGTCCTTACGGACCGTTATGAGGGAGCTTTGGGCTTTATTGCTTTATCATATTATTTATGTACGTATCCTTACTCTTGCATTGCATCTGCGGGTGCATTGGGTTTAGTCCTTCCGGCATAGGCTAGAGTGGTTCTCTTGCTGAGTTGCTTAGACTTCTTGCTCTTATCTTGTGCTTCGGGATAGTTGTTTCTTATCTCACTAGGTTGAGCTCACTCACGTCTTTTAGGGTTCTAGCGAGGTTGGGCCACCCTCGGGTAGGCAGTGCGTGTTTGCTCTCTAGTGTGCGTTTTACTCGACGGTTGTTGTCACGAGTCATATGGGGTAGATAAGAGTTAGTCCGAGTCATTAGTATTCTCTATCTTATCTATGCTTTAAGGACTTCCTGTTTTCTTGATTATTTTGCCAGCTCTTGATTTTTATTGCTTTGATTCAGGGGGAGTTCATTTGGGGACTTACGAGCATAATTTGACTTAAACTCAACTTGAACTAAAAGTTGCATCACATGTTGAGGGGGAGCTGGATTTTCTGCATTGCATTCTGCATTGTAATATAACTACATGGAGCCTTGATTATTATCCATTCATGACATATTTTCTCTTATGTTACATCTTGCCATGATTTGTGCTCCATTGCTAATCGATCATGACTTTATATGTGTAGTCAAGTCTTTGCCATGATAGGTTAATTAAAATGCTAAATTTTGACCTAATTCATGTCATGTTCATATTTGAGACTAGTCAGCTTTGTATTATATTTTTATGATTCTTGCCATGTCAAATAGGCTGAGTTGAGTCTTGAATCATTGTTGAGCAATAGAATGAGCTATATTAGGTTCTTGATGACACATAAGTTAGTACAATCTATTAAAAGCAAAAAGATCTCTTTTGTGCGAAAAAACTGATCTCACCAATTCCTTCTCATGAGACGGCTTGCCATTGCACAAGGCATGAACTCGGGGAGTTTGCATGACCAAGATCATTTCCTTAAGCTTCTCGCTTGGAATGATCGCATAAGGCTTGAGGTCTAGCACATGGTCGAATGAAAAGATGGTTGAGAACAACCATGTGGTCTCTAAAGAAAAATGTCATTTGTGCTCAATTGCTAAAATGTTCAATGTACTCCAAATAATTGTATCATTCTTGAGCGAATAGCACTCTAGTTGGCTCAACACTAGCTTCTTGATTCCATTTAGCTTATTGACATGGCTTGCATCATTTGTGGATATCATTAGCTAGACTAAAATCTTGTTTGACTTGACTTGCTAAGCACTTCAAACTAAAATTCAGATCATACCTTCATTGTTTAGCTTCACTTTACATACTTAGTCATGATCTTTATAGCATATTTGTATGTTATGGCTTGGTGTAATACATTTTGATCATTTTGGATAATTCTCATGGCTCTGCATACTTTGAATAATCAAATCAGCCATTCCATCCATCATTATGACTTATTCTCTCTCTTGCATACTTGATGTGTTTATTGCCAAAAGGGGGAGAATAGATTGGAGAAAAAGAAAATTTCTCAATTTCTCAATTTCTGGGAACCTGCTAGAGCTTTGGAGATCAATTTGCTTTTTATTTTATTGCTCTAGTGTTCTCTCTGTTGACATGATCATTATTTCATTTTCTTTCTTTGGACCATGTCGGCTTCTACAAACTCAACTTCTTAATTCTCGGTGTTTGTCAATATACTCATCAAGGGGGAGATTGAGAGATCATGTGGAGATGATCCTATCTTTGTGATGAGTATTTGACTCTTGGTTGAAGGAAAATTGAGTCTGTTTTGGGCTTTTATTGCAAAGTCTTATTTCTGGTCGAAATAAAGTCGTGTACGACTTGTCCCTGGCTCGTACGACCTTGTAGGATGCCATACGACCACGTTTGGTCATGGTCGAATTTCGTTCAGGAGCGTGCGACCACGTTGAGGTGTTCTCGGCAAAACTGACAGTGGTCGGAAGGCGTTACGACCACGTTGCCGAGTATCGGGTTCGGTAGAAACAACGTCGAGTTCTTTGGCCGTGGTCGGAAGGGTTTACGACCACGTTGTGGGATCGGAGCCTTGACCAAGTTGGGCGGTCGGGCGTTCGACCACTTTGGCCGTGGTCGGTGGGCGTCTCGACCACGTTGTGGGAAAGGAGCCACGACTACGTTGTGGCACTCGGTGGTGCGACCGCGTTGTGCGCTGGAGAGCTACGACCACGTTAGCGCGAGAATTGAGCGTGGTGAAACGCGTTCGACCACGTTATCGGTTGGATGACCGTGGTCGTGCGGGATCACTAAAGTTGGTCGTGGGTGCATTTCATGTCCGATTACGGTGAGGTTTAGTCGGTTGGGTTCCTTGTGATGTTTTAGACCTTGTAGACTGGTTTGTTCTACATTTTGACAAGGTTTGGTAAAGTCTAATTTCGTGGAAAGAGACTTGAGCTCGTGTTGTCGCAGTATGGATCAGTGCTATGTGATGGTTTTGTTGTCTGTGATGGTTGCAGGTACTGGGAGACATGTCTTGGTGAGGCTTAGAGTGGTCGCGACTAGACATGGGAGATGTTGAGGTCGAGCGACGTGGAAGCCAAGAGGACGTGGTCTTGCCCGAGTGGTGTAACCGTAAGACGACAAGGCATGAGGAGGAAGCTTGAGGTGTTGAAGGGCATTTGGAGAAATGCCAAAGCACGAAAAGGAAGTGTGTCCTCCGGAAAAGCACTCGGAGTTGGTGGTGCTATTGGGCAAGCGGTGGGCCGTTGCCACTGGGTAATGGGCAAAGCACTGGAGGCACATAAGCGCTGGACTCTGTGAAGGTGGTCTGTTGAGACCCGTTAGCGTGTGAGACTATAAATAGAGAGGTTAGGTCTCAGGAGCGGAAGAGAGGTTGTCCCACGAGTGCTCTGAGTCTTATTGTTCTATTGTGTGAGTTGTCTCTGGGTAGAGCATGGATGCTCGTGTACCTCCGATGGAGTGGTCAGAGAAACCTCCACGTGCAATAGAAAAGATTGGATTCATCTCTCGTATCTTTCTCACTTTTTGTTCTTGAGATGATTTGTTTGATCTATTTGCCCTCTCGTGTTCTTTTGTTCATATGTGTTTTCTCGAGAGTTGGCTTGTGCTTCACTTGCTCAGATCGGGAAGTTGTTTCTACCGCTTGCTAAGATCATTCCCGAGAGCAAAAGCGAAATCGATGAAAACCGAGTTACGTGGTTCTGCACTGAGCTCATTGTTTCGCCGACTTTGGTTTTCTCCTCTTGTTGTGAAGACTTTGGAGGTTCTTGGTATTTTACTTCCGAGATCTTGTCGAGCTAAGTTTCAAGTTTCATCCGCTTTGGATCTCTGTGCAAAAGTTCTTCAAAATCTCGAGTTGCGGTCGTGCCCGAAAAGTAGTAATCACATTCATGGTCCGTTTTTCGGTTTATCGACCACGTATATTTTCTTCGCTTCGACTACGATCGCTAGTCGTCTCGATCATGATGGTCGCGCGTTTCTCACCGCCTGCTTTCATTTCTCGATCGACCGTGTTGATTCTTTCTATCTCGACTTCCACCACGGTTTCTTTGCTACATTTTCTTGGTCTTAATCGAGATCTCTTTGTTCTCTCTCGTTCCTCGGTAAGCAATCAATCTTCTTCTTCATAGCTCTTTAGCTATCGGAGAAAAGATTAGGTTTAATTGTGGGAGAATTTTTTAAGGCACCATTCACCCCTCTGTTGCCATTTCGGTCCTTCAAGTGACCCTAGTGTTTGCCCAACTCTTGCCCTTGAACACCTTCATGTCTTATACTCTTATATGCCCTCATGAGAGTAGAGAGGGGAGGAGGAGAGAGATGGTGCATTAGAGTTATAGCAACTTCCTCTTGTGCATGCACTCACTTGCAAGTGGGCCAATGGATAGAGGTAGGAGGAAAACCAGATGAGAGAGAGCAATAGATGACTATACATGCATGTGGTGCATGGCCATGATCGAGATGAGGTAAGAGTGTCATCTTCACAAGAAATTGAGAGGGGCCTGCATCGACAAGTCCACTATTGACCTTATGACTTGGGGAAAGGAGTAGCTAACCCCACTAACCACTAATATGAGGAGGAGAGAGAAGAAGAAGAAGTGCAAGAAATTATATTCGGAGATCAACTCTTGGGTGGGGAATCAAATGCCTTTGGAATAAGGTGCCTCATGCATCAAAGGCTTCTTCCACTGGCACTTGGGCGAGGTTTGACCAAACAAGCTCTTTAGTATTAGTATGGATTCCTATAGGTCAACATCAAAACAATGGAACTAGCTTTTGGAGAGGAATGTAGGGTTTGGAACTAATTAAAGGTGAGGTGCAGTTAATAAATCCACAGTACATATATGTCCCAATAGAAGCAAGTCATACTATATATATTTCCCCTCACACATATCTTTCACCCTCATATGGTCCTAGCTACCTAGGTGATGGGATAATATGTTAAGACTTGCTTTATATTCGGATATATATACTTAACAAGAAATTAATGGGGACTTTTGAACTGCTCATGGCTACCCCAACTTGTTTGGGACAAAATGCTTTGTTGTTGTTGTTTTGAACTGCTCATGCTCATGGTGTAGTTTAATGGAGGCGTTTGATGATGTTGTCCCAATGCACTTTAATTTGTAGGACAAAGTGTGTCATCGGAGGCAAATTGAATTGCGAAAAATGTAGGTTGAATAATTTCATCGAAAGATATTTTCAATAGAGAGAAATTGATGGTGGAGATGATTCCTAGCCATTTCAAACAACTGAACCACACACATATTCTCGTGTTATATTGGCGGTGATAGTAATGTTTAAACTAAGTAGCTAGGAAAA
Organism: Bonia amplexicaulis; assembly: GCA_036346245.1. Taxonomy (NCBI): domain Eukaryota; kingdom Viridiplantae; phylum Streptophyta; class Magnoliopsida; order Poales; family Poaceae; genus Bonia; species Bonia amplexicaulis. The sequence goes on along the minus strand of JAYGGG010000478.1, from coordinate 21,506 downwards.
TTTGCTTAAAGATTTACATTCTGTTTTTTTAGTTGTAAGGAAAAGAAGAGGGAATAATGCGATAATCATGCTACATATAAATCTGTACAACTTTAAGTACAATTTCACTAGCCAAACACTACTACAAAAAGGGTCATTATAGACGGTTCGGAACTGTCATCACAAACGGTTTTCTGAACTGACTAAATTTATGTGTCAGTGATAATTGGAGGTTATCACAGACGTTTTGTGAGCCGTCTGTGATAAATACAACACAAACGGTTTGTAACTAGAACTGTCTATGAAGAACACTACCAGACGGCTCAAACCAAAACCGCTCAGGATACTCGCGCATCACAGACGGTTCTAACTACCAACCATCTGTGATAGTTGAGTATCACAGACGGTTGGTATATAGAACTGTCTATGATACTTTTCCATCACAGACGGGTTGGTAGATAGAATCGTTTGTGATGTGCGAGTATCACAGATGATTTTTGGTTCAAGCCATCTGTGGTAGTCTTTTATAGACAGTTTATACCACAAAACCATCTATAATAGTTCATTCTATACACAAAATTTTCTTCTATTTTTTAGCGAGCCTCAAGAAATGTTAGCTATGCCCTTTGAAAACAAGCAAATACAACAGCAAACACAACAACATATTCTATTTCTATTAAGAATACAATCCACCATTACAGCATAACATAAGAGGACACTTATAATTTGGCAAATATAAACTTTACGATTACAAATTTAGAAATATGCTTAACACTACAAAAAAACTCCAGGCTAATGTAAGCTAGACTTACACATCCTTCACTAAACTACAATATAAAACAAGTGGGGCAGAAAAATTTCAAGTAGCAGAAATAAAAAGACAACGAACAATATTTTCAGGTTCTATGCCAAAATCAATGAATGCCACACTTTTAGGATGTAACAAGCAGAAGCCCCCTACCAATATCGATGGCTTGGAATAGTGTACATCTACCATTGCCTTCTTCCATTCCATCTTACTTTAAGTGAATATTCAGCCGCTCTTGCCAAATCCCTTTCCACCCTTGCCGCACATAAACGAGTTGGAGTAGTACTAGTGGTGTTGGATCTTGGAGTAAGGAGAGAGGGGTTAATAAGGGGTGAGTGGTGGGGAGGAGACCGGTGCCTACCATTGGATGTAGAGAGAATAGACAGATGAGATCGGGATCCTAGGAGAGATCGTAGATCGGTGACATGGCGGGGAATTATCACAGAAGGTTCAGATTACAAACCATTTGTGATAGAGACATTATAGATGGTTCTAAACAAAAACCGTCTATGATAACAGGAGATATCACAGATAGTTCTTATTAAAAACCATTGGTGATAATGGCCAGACGGTAGATCACAATTTAAAGACAATATATCGGTTTTACGTAAATAATTAGTCTCAAAAGATAAAATAGCAAAATTTTGTATTGCTTACAAATGCTCATTTGAAAGGTTTCAACGAGATCTACAACTTTGCGCTTGAGGCAAAACGCATAAATTCGAAGGAAGACCAAGAAAAGGGCCAAAACATGTAAACAAAAACTTGTGATACAAATTTGGGGCTAAAGATAACAAATTTTGGGGTCTTAGAGGAAACGGGTGCAACCAAGTTTTTTTTCGATCAGGCTCGTTAACTTTCCAACGAGTATAAGAACATCAAACGGACACCATATGAAAAGTTATGCCTATTTTACTAAATGTGTTTGAACGGAATCCTACTCTGACTCAAAGCGGAGATTATGAAATTTTGGAGGATTATGAGATGGGAAAATATCACGATAGTTTTAATACAAATCCTCGTGAAGTATCACAGATAGTTTAAATAAAAAACCGTCTGTGATATTTGGCAATATCACGACGATTTTGGCAAGAACCGCCTATGATACTTCACAGATGGTTTTCACCAAGCTTGAATTCTTATTCGCGAAGGATCGATCACATGGGTTGATAGCAACACCATTGTGAATTCTATTTATATATCCCATGAACAAAGCATGCCAATTCTACAAGACTTTCACCGGTCATTTGTTGGTTCCTCTTCCGCATGTGGGTCATTGTTGTCGGACCCAGTTTTTATATCCTAATCCTCGTGGATTTATTGCACTATTCCACGGATCGGTAGATAGTGCTCACAGCTTCAGAAATGAATATCAAATACATATCATGCGGAAGCATAAATAATATAGTAAACTTACACATAGGCCGATTAGGCCGAAATCAGAAAACTGCAGCAGCGGAAGAACGAAGCACGTAGAGGGAATCCTCAGGACATGCCCATAGGCAGCCAACTGGAGGTTCGCGACCTAGCCCTTGACATCTTCATCTTCTTTGTCATCATGATCTGTAGTGTTGCTGATGCACAAAACATCCTTGACTCTGGATTTGTTGTGAGAGCGAGTGTGAGCACACTAACCACCGTGCTCCGCGAGTCAATACACAGAATGCAAATAAATAGTATGCAAGGCTTATCAAGGAAGGCTCGGGTTGTTTTATTTGCCAAGAACTCTCTTTTGGTAGCATTATCAAACCACGGTGTTATAGTTGCAACCTAGGACTTCACACTGCGTCGCCATAATTGACTAAATCCACCAAAGACGTATTTTCTTTACTGATTGCTGTCTAAGACTCCAAACAGCGGTGACATCCTTTAGTTAATCCACCGAACATATCGACATTGTTTATTTAATCCATCGAACATACAATTTCTATATACATATTATCTATTCGAATCCACCAATACCTTTGTATTCCGGATTCCTAATAATCCAATCTTGCAACCACTAATCACCAACTCTTCACTTCTGAATTCTAATAATCCTCTAACATGATTACTTTTTCAACCACCGAAATCATTTGTACCAGAATATTCTAACAATTCAATCCTTCTGTTAATGATCCAATTCCGTAATTTACTCTGCCCATAATTAATCCTTACTTTCCATTATCTATCTCTAACTAATTCATCGGTATTTCTCCACCAAGATTGAATCAAGTTTACCTCCAAATTCTCATACCTCCAAATTTTCACAAATTCAATTCATCCATCTAGATCAAAATCCTATTAATCCCATTAATTCCAAAGAATTACCTTTTACACCTTTCTAATCTTCCAAAATCATTTAAATCATCTATCTAACCTATCTATTCATTTAGACTCCACCAACCTATTTCTCCTACACTCCTTCCTACCATTCCCTTGTTTATAATCGACACGAATCCACCAAGCATCGCTAAGTATTTTACCCCCAACAGTCATATTCCTTTCTTACGACCCTATTTATTTTTTCGGCATTTTATTTTTGAAGCATTGCCATTAATTGCTTTTGAAATATAATACATAAAAAACTTCCCGAGACTTAGCCATTTGAACAAAGACGTAATGTGAACATGCAATAGTAGTAACGATCCAGATTCCATCCACCATTTCCATAGTCTCTGCATCATATGCTTAACTTTTCAAATATAGCCGCTTACATTACCACTGGGACGACACCCTGGACAACTCCACTGGGATGACACCCAGGACAATTCAAATAAGGGCCTTTCTCTGCCCTCCACTTTTCCATTTCCACCTACAAAGTTTTTGAAATAGAACTATATCTAGTTAAGTTCCCATGTCCGCCCTTGACCGTGGGCACGGCTATTCGAATAGTTTTGACTCTACAGAGTGTGTACACTTTACCCACATGAGATAGATCTGCTCTCCTTTACACGATTCCTTAGCCATGCGGTTGAGTAGACTATCACAGGCTTTTACAATGCATTTTTCTAGCGAGTTACGACCGCTAAGGTTTCCACTTCCTCCTGCACGACCACCCTTCCAAGCCCCTCTGCGCCATCACGTGGGAGGATGTGGCCATCCTCTACCCTCCCGTGTTCACACCGACGCAACTCTTACTAAGTCAATGCAAATTAGTTAGCCCCGCCTACACTTTGCCAAGATGTGGTTGTCTTGTTGTACCTTGGGAGGTCATCACAAGATTCGGTCCTTAATGTTTATCCGGGCGGTTCTACCACAATCCCTTGTGCTATCACGGCACCACTCGACACTCCCAACCCCATCCATCCGCCCGAGATAGCTAAGCATGTGGGATTTTAGGAACATAAAATATTCATACCAACATATACCACCATCATCTCAATGACCGCCCAACTAAATTCTCACATGTTTGAAAGTGATGCTTAGGCGTTCTCACGCCCATGAATGTCTAAGCGATACTAAGCATGGCATATGGTTATGGACTTATTTTTGAAAGGTTACTATTATAATTTTGCTAGGGAGACAAGGTTCACATAATCAAGTATTCAAAAGAGGGTGTAATATTAGTCAAGGAAAATATGGTCATATGGCTAGGATCTTAAATTAAACATGTATTTGCATATAAAATAATAGCATGCAATTTGATAATTTAAACGAAAGTAATTTGCAGAAAATGTAGGTTCAATATGATCAAAGTATTGACTCACCTGACGCGGTTTACCGCGTTCTTGAGCTCACTCAACGCTTTCTCATTCGAAGGTCCTGAGCTTCTGGTCTTTATCTTCACCTCGACCTTGGCCTCGCTTGACCCGTTGATTCTTCAGGACTTCCATATCTAATTACGCGCTAAACAACTGAATTCAAACAAAGGTAAATAACTCAAAAGATCCAAAATAAATCCGAATAACCTTGATTTAGTTTTGTTATGAGTAAGGGGTGATCCGGGTAGTTTGAGGCAAGGTCGGTGGCAGAATACGATGATTCGGTCTTTTATTAATAATCTCTTTTATTATTTGTATATTTATTTAGTAAGTTCCATGAGTCAGGTCAGACTCATGATTCAATGTACGAGATTAGTGCAGATTATTTTGTCGAGTGCTATATTCAGGCCCAAGTTTTTTAAGCAACGCTACAACGTTTAGCTTTATTTATAGTTCATATTTTTTTGTCTAACAAGGCTTGTCTTACAATTTCTTAATGCAATATCACTATTTATCTAAATCTACCATGGGAGTTATTTAATGGCTTACATGATGAATATTAGGCATATGTTATATTTAAGTAATGTATACAATTTTAGTTTACCGAATTAAACTTTAGAGTCTATATTCCTAGCAATTTAGGCGGTGGCACTTTTTAGGGGAAGCTATTTACCATCTATTCAAATTATTCATTGAATGATTATTTCAATAATTCTTGGAAGCATGGGGTATTTAATTATCTAACTGATGTTTTAATAGTAAACTTTTAGTTTATTCTTATTTACTACTCATTTGCGACTACCAGCCTTTAATATTACTTTACCATCAGATTACTCGTTATCGATATTATTCCAATGTCCGATGATCCAATGCCCTAATTAATAATTAGTCTTTAAAACATTTGTTCAAACGACATTAATTATTCATATACGATATTTAATCCAGACTTAAATGTTAAACCACCTCTTTTTCTTATATACAACCTAATCAAATGTATTAGCTTCCCTAGATCATTTCCAAAATTTTTTTAAACTTTAAATCCCTTTTACTTAGGCAAGGTTTGTTATATAGGGTCATATTTAAATGTTACTGTTTAATTAAACCTCCCACGGAGATTTATTTAATGGCGTCATGTTAAATATCAAGCATATATTTTAATTATAATTCGTGGTATCTTTATTAAACTTGGATATTTAGTCAAAGTCATATTTATTTATTATTGCTTTGAATTTAATAATTAACCTTTTTGATAATTGCTCAAACCATATTATCTAATCATATATGCACTAATCAAAATCTAAATCTTAAACAATATCCTAATAAATTTGTGCATCTTTTATAAATTACTTTTGGATTTTTATTTGCCTTTTCCCCCCCACTGGATGTGCTAGCAAAATATTTAAAACCTACACTAATATTGCGGCGTAAGGAATCGAACCCTGTCTCAGATCGAACGCATGCGCCGCTAGCCAATTGCTCTCTGTGTGTTATCCGACTAACGGAGGCAGAGAAATTAGTTATGCCATGCATGTAGGCGCTAGAGCGAGGAAGCTCGGGTGGCCCTCGGCGCCGAAGTTCGCGGCCGGCAAGTGGTCACGGGAAGGGGTGGTGACCCAAAATGGGTTGTACCAGGACGGGAAGCTAGGGGTATGCGGGTTGGTTGGAACAGCAATGAGATGGGCGGCGGTCATGGGCGGCCGGCCGGTGAGGTGAGTTCGGGCGACGGCAACAACAGGGAGGAGGGGCGAGATAGGAGGGGCACGAGCCTGAGGGAGGAGTAGTAAACCTTACAGTGCACCGGCCGGGACGGAGGAGTGTCGGGATGAGCCTGGCCATGGGCGGGCCGCCATCGTGGGGGGTTGCTCGGGCGACGAGGGCCCGGCGGCGGTTGGGGAGTTTCCGTGCCGAGTAGATGCTCTCAAGTGGGGAATCGAAGGAGCTCGACCGAGGAGGAAGCGGCATGCAATGGCGGCGATCGGCCGGAAGCAAGAAAAAGGGTCAAGCGGTGTGCTCGGGCGGTGGCTTTCCAATTAACGGTGAGGGAGGCGGTGGACTCCTGGCACACGCCTGTGGTGCGGTCGTCTTGTGGAATACTCACGGAGGCTACGGGCGGCGTGAGGTGGCTTCACGGCACGCACGGCAGAGACAAGGCAGGAGGAATGGGGTGGCTGGGATTTATGGTCACGGGAGACCGGGGAACCGAGGGTCACGCCAAGGGAAAGCAGTGACGCGGGCAAGCAGAGGGGGGCTGTGCCATGTGAGGGAGACAGGCGCGCCGACGCACTCTGGGAGAAGGAAGAAAAGAAAGAGGGAGGGAGGAGGCACAATGGGCCCAGGCCGTGGAGAGAAAAGGGAGGAGAGAGGGAGAGAAAAGAAAAGGAGGGGGGCCCACAGGGAGAAAAATGATAGGTTCAAGCAGAGATTTGTAAATTCTGATTTTTAATTTAAATTTTTACTTTACAGATTAAATCATATATATTCGGGTTTATTGCTTTCTATTTTTACATGACATTTGAACATAAAATTTAAATTTTCAGCTATTAAATGAGTTTATATTAATATTATTATTACTTAGGTTTTATGCGTGTATTTATCTATGTATAAGGGTTTGCATTTTAGTCACTCACTTTTATTGCTCTTTATGTCATTATTCCCAACCATGAAATTTTATATTTTAAATCGGGTTCCACTTTTCTTATACTGGATCATCTTTTCAGATTCGTATTTATAATTCAATTTTTCTATTACTTGCATTTGGAGTTATTCTTTTGATATTTAATTTGCATGCCACAAATCTCAAAAGATTTCAACCAAATATTCAAAAGAAATTTAAATGCCAACAAAATGTAGGAAATGATTTTAAAATTCCATATTTTTGGACTAACCAAATTTCGTGGATGTTACAATTGTTCACATGCCATGTCCTGGTATGCACCATTGCCACAGAGAACATTCCATGGGAGAGAGGGTTGGAGAAAGTGAAAAGGCAGTACTCGACAAGACTAAAAGCAAAGGCAGTGTTTCTGTTTGATAACCTTTTAGTGAAGCATACAGTGGACTTCAAATTTTTACGCTGTTGCTCTTTGCTGGCCTCTGCCTTAGCTTGACAAATTCCACACAAAAGATAAGAATTTTAATAATTGATACCAAGGGGACTAAGCACATCCTTCATGTGGTGCATCCAACACTGACCCAAAGATCATTAGGGGTTACATATCAAATTTGATGTCGCGTTTTGCTACAAAGATCGATTCAAATCTATTAATTAGGAATGTGATTTGTTCATTAATTACTTGTTACTAGAATATACAAAAACAATATGGATAATTCATAATATATCACTCGAAAGAGTGACCTAGTCCGGAATACCACTTTGAAGAATGATTTCCACACTACTACAAAAGAGGCTAAACTGGACGCTTGCATCATAGACGGTTCATATAAATAACCGTCTGTGGTGTTTTCACAGACGGTTTTTAATACAAACCGTCTGTGATAATTTCATTGTCACGGATGGTTCTAGATAAGAACCGTCTGTGATAATGGCAGACATCACAGACGGTTTGTATTAAAAATCGTTTGTGATAAGAAAGTTACCACAGACGGTTCATATTAAGAACCATCTATGATATGTTTCCCGCTTTGCAATCCCCAAAATTTCATAATTTTCAGCTTTAGTCCGAGTAGGATTCAGTTTTGAGACACTTTCAAGAAACGGGCATAACTTTTGGATACGGTGTCCGCTTCGATGTTCTTGTACTCGTTGGAAAGCTAACGACGAGCCCGATCCAAAATAATGACCGAGAATGGGCCACGCCTCGAGACCCTCAAAATCGGCCATCTTTAGCCCCAAATCTATGTTGCAAGTTTTGGTTTCGTTTTTCTTTTCTTGGTCTTCCTTTCTAATTTGAATTTTGCTTCAACTCGAAAAGTTGTAGATCTCATGGATCCTTCTCAACCCATTCCTTGTGTAATGTTCCACTGTTTATTTCAAAATTTTGGATAAAAAATTTAAAATTAAGAAAGCTAGAGTTTGGTTTAAATTTAAAATTTAAAATTTAAAAAATTTATAATTCAACATTAAAATTCAATATTAAAATTAAAAATTAAAAATTTAAAATTCAATATTAAAATTAAATTAATTTGGTTTAAAATAAAAATAAGAGTTTTGTTTGTGTGAAATTTGAATTTTGTTTTGCCTTGATTTTCTGCTTTAAGAAAGCTAGATTTGAAAAGTAATTTAAAGTAAAAACTTAAAATATTATTAAATAAAAGATATTTTATTTTCTGTAAAAATCCTATGTCAAATTAATTATTTGAATTTATGTGATTTTTATTTGGTTTTTCTGAGTTTACCGGAGTTTTAAAATCTATTTTGAAATTAAAAAGTAATTTTTATTATGAAAATATAATACCAACAGTAGTTGGAAATATTTTTATTAAGTCTAAAATGTCTCCAGGAAGTTCTTTGAATTTTTCTGGAACTGTTGGAATTAATTTCATATTTTTCTGAGCTTTATTGAATTTTCTGGTATTTTCTGAAAAATATATATATAAATCAAATTTAATCCTCCACCGCCCGATCTAATCTGCGTCGCCCACCTTCACCTAACTCTTCGCTCTCCATCCGACAGTCCCGATTTCCTCCTTGCGCCAGATCGCTCATCCGACCATCCGCTCTTTCCTCCTCTCTCTCTCTCTCGTTGATAAACCGGTCCCACTGCCGCTGAATAAATCATTTTCCTTGCAAAATAATTCGCCAGAAAATCAAAATCCTTGCTGATGTCATAAATTCTTTTCTATAGAAAATAATTCATATGAAAATCATTTCCTTGATGACGCCATAATTTGATTTTTCAGCAAAAATAATTCCAGAGAATCGGTTTATTCTTTCCTCACTTTTCAAAATTCCAAGAGCTCGTTCCTTTCGTTTTAACTCCGATTGAGCTCATTCAAATTTTTGGAATTGTTGAATTTATTTGGATTAAACTAAAGCTTAATTAGTATTTTTATTTAATAAGATTAAATTAAACATTAATATTTGCTTAAAATATTTTATTTGAGTTCTTTAAGTCTCAAGGAATTTTCGAAATTTCTTTTTAAAATTTTCGGAGTTTGTTTGAGCTCAATTTCAAAATCTCAAAAAAAAAAAAAGAAAGAGAGAGAGGATGAATGATTTTCCATTGATTTTTTCCACGGTTTTTCGCGAAATTAAGTGCATTCATTTCCTCTCATCAAGAGCATTCAATTCCCTACCGTTTTCTCTCTCATTCATGTGTATTTACACGAATTTGAAACCGTTGTTCTAAATGACATGGTCCTTTGATCTCTCTCTCCCGTCCACCTCCACCCCTATAAAAGGGAGCATCGGGTGCCCCTTCTCATACTCACCCAACCCCTGAAATCTCAAAGTCTCTCTCCCATTCTTCTCTCCGCAATCGTCATTTTACTTTTGTTACCGAGCGTCGTTACTCGGCCTTTTGCGACGCCTACAGTGGAGTTCCGGCACTTTTGACCACACCATCGGCTTTGCCTTCTTGCGTTCTACGCGGTGCTCCCTTCGCCACGGAGCATCGCCGACCACCGTGCGCCGTCGCTTTCCTCGCCGCGAGCCGACCGCATGTGTTCCATCAAACCGAGGTGAGCATTGTGTTCCCGACGTTCTCCTCTTCATTTCGCCGTAAAGCTCACCATCTAACTCCTCTCTGTTTACCCGGAACTCCGATGTCAACCCGCCGATCGCCTAATGTCTTCTCCGCCATGTTTCGTCACCATCCGATGTCCGTTGGTCGAGCCGTCTGCACTGCTGAGTTCGCCTCAACGTGTTCGACGCCATGCTTTATCGCCATCACCAAGACTCCCGAGTCCTCGACGACCGGTCGAGCCGCATCAAACTGCGCCTTCGCGCAGTACACCACTTTTTCGGTAGCGCTTTGATTTTTGTTCACGCCATATCATGTCCTAGCCTCCAAGAAATTTATCTATCGCTTTTATTTAATTTTTCGTGGAGCCAATTGTCGAAATTGAACTTTCCGCAAAATGGTCGCTTTTGACTCGACGCCGATTCGTCATCTCTGTGCTTTTAGCCCATGCCGTAATTTTTCTTACACTTGCCTCGCCGCTCTCTACCGTGCTCACTTCCTTTTCCCCAAAAGCCTCCACAAATTTTCGCCCGACACCTCGCCATGGCCGCCAATGGCATCTCGTGTCCCCATATATCCGGTGGTGTTTTCTCAACCGCTCACGTCATATCGTACCAAACCATCCTGTAGCTACCTTTCAAATGGTTTTAGATTCGCCTCACCAACCACCAAGATATCAAGTTTTTCCTTTTTCTCTATCGTCGTCGTTCAAACGTCGATTGTATCGTCTCCGTTGAATTTTCAACTTAGACAATAATTTTCCTGGCTTCATCGTACCATGTTGTACCCCATGCTCACCCTACATCTCTATGTTCCATATCCGTACTAACTCTCCAACCGCCGCTGTCGCAACCCCCGCTGCCATCGCTGCTTTTTCCTCACCGCCAGTGATTGCCGCCGCTTCTCGACGCCGTACCCATGTCACCACATTCGCCTTGTCGCTGAGGTTCCATTTTGTCCGCTCGCCACCACCTCAACCAACCGCACCGTATCTTTCAAAAAGTAATTCTCAGATTTTGTTATCATTTCATGTGATATCTAAAACTTCCAGATATTCGTTCTCACTCATTCGAACTCCGAATCTATTGATTCTTTTTCCTAAATTCATCTAAAATCTTAACCTTTCTTCCAGTGTATATTATATATTTTTGTGATTTTATTTGTATTTATTTGTTTGTTTGTATTTATTGTTCCACAGAGAACCCCACGTCAAGAATTTTCCGACCATGAAGAAGAAAGTCAAGATATCGCACACGTAGGCAAGTCTCCTTTGAACATCTTGAACCTATGTTTGTGAAATGTTTTTAATTATTTTAAATTCAATGCATCGCTATGTTACATAAAATGATAATTTCTGTTGTAGAAATAATAGTTAAACCGATAATTGTTATACCCTTATTTGACATTGAGAACCATGTACCTTTGACACCCAAGGATTTCCTTTGCCTCAATAATGAGATTATTATAAAACTTTGGTGAATGTTGTATTGGTAGTAAAATGCTTAGTCATACTATATAACTTTTGTAGCATCGGAATGGGAAAATTATATTTTGTGGAACTAGACTTTGTTCAGAAATTGGTGGCAATTGGTGTTGCCTCTGCTCCTTCAAAAATAAATAAAATATGAAAATTATTTTAGACCGTATGGATGGTTAGTTTGGATTGGTGCGTTAGCACGAGAACTTGTAAAGTGTATGTTCCGCACTAGTCAATTAAGGACCCGACGCTTGTGTTTATCTAGACCGAGCACTACCGCATAAACCACAAGTGTATATGGGTACGACCTAGCTGATTAACTTATGATAGACTAGTTTAGGTACCACCAGTGGAAAGTGGGTGCTAGGGTGTAATCGTTATTCACAAGGAGGGACAGGGTTTATCTGACTCATACGGCGAAGAAGGGATTCCGATCGGTGGTTTAACCTTCAAGGTGAAACCTCACGGTGGTGTCTAGCTACACTAGAGTAAGGTAAAGGCATGTTGTTATCTGGGTCTTATGCCTAAGGCAAGATGTTGGCTATTAAGATAACTTGTCTCTTATGGTAAAGTGTACAACCTCTACAGAGTGTAAACTATTCGAATAGCCGTGCCCACGGTCAAGGGCGGCAATGAATGCATTCACATGGTAGATCTTTGGTTTTGTTTTCAAAGAAAATGTTTTGGAAACCGAGAGTGGTTGAACTCCTGAGTTGTCCCGGCGGTTGGAGCCGGTGTGGGTGGTTGTAACCCGCTTTCTTGAATCTCGCGGTTGGAGCCAGCAGTGGTAGTTGTAACCGCTTTTCTTGAATCTTGGCAAAGGAAAGCCGCTTATCTAGTGTTGGTGGTTGTAACCTTCACTATGCAATTTGATAGTTTCGTTAAAACAATTATCTTATTTAAACCGATGCCTTCAAAATATTTAATGGTATTTGAAATAAAATATTGCTTTTGTGCAAAAGAACCATAAAACCTTCCTTTGTTAAACCTTGCATCTATTGCATTTTCCCAAGACTTGCGAATACTTTTATGTACTCACATGCTACACTTAAAATAATAACCGTAAGAGTATGAAGCCCAAGAAGGAAACTTCACTACGGCGATGGATTCGGCGAAGGCTTTCCTGAGTACTAGGTTGCGCTTTCCCACCAATTGCGTGGTGTATTGATGGGTCTTACCGGATTTACTTTTGCTTCACACTGCTTTATCTTTGTGTGTGTGTGTGAGGTCTTCAAACCTCAATTGTAATAAAGAGGCCTTTTGGTCAGTACTCTCTCTATTATTGTAATAAAGCGTTGTTGGTTATGTATTCATCACTTTGCTTGACTGTGCACTAGCTTTGATCCGGGACTAGTGTCAGTGTTACATGAGGGACCGGTTTCAGAAATCCAGGTCCCGACACCTTGCCAATAGAAATCCACCAACCCTCACCCAACGGATCGTAGCTCCACCTCTCCGTCCCCGTGCCAAAAATTTTTGCACTCCCGCCTCTCCCTCCCCTACAAATAATAACCCAAACCTAGCCTCCTTGTTGTTCATTGTCCTCCTTGACCCTTACCATAATAGCCCGCAGGAAACATATGGCGCACAAGTCTACGGGAGGCAAGACACTACAGAAGCAACTAGCTACCAAGGCGACGCTCAATCAACACCGACGATGGTGGGCGTCAAAGATTTTCAGCTCATGCTCCGCATCAGGGGCGAGAAGGCCTAGGCACAGAGGATCTTTGTTTTTCTCTGTTCTTGTTGTGTTAGCTAGATGGGTAACCTGCTCGTTGTTATGGGATATTGTAATGGTAGGCTCTAATCTTAATAAAAATGGAATGTGTACTGTGTTTCTTACTGTATTTACTTGTTTGTAGATGACATAGTGAACATTTCCTGCGGCTAGCCGAAAAAAAGAAAAATATTTCTAGTTACAAACCGTCTGAGTTGTGATTATCACAGACGGCTCACGAACCGTATGTGATAACCTCCGATTATCACTGACCCATAAATTCGCATTTGTTCAAAACCGCTCGTGATGATGGTTTCGAACCGTCTGTGATGACCCTTTTTGTAGTAGTGCCACCACATACCACTTCAAAGAAGTTTAGATTAAGTATATATCATTCCCTTTATTTGTTTGCAAGTTAAAGCTTTTTCACCCTTTTGGCCATAGAAAACACTATTTTGTCTATGTATACCATATTTTCATGATTTCAAGGAATAGCAATCAAGCTGTTTCGACCCTAGTGCAACCGATTCTAAGACTACGTCACATTCATCAATCTATTGCTCGTGTGTAGCCATGTAAGTCTATTCAATGACGACTAGCCTTGCTTCAGGTCCGTGGAGACCATGCTGAGGAATTGAAATAGAGGCATGGTAGAGTTTTGCTTTTTTTTTAACATGACAAGAGATCCACGGTAGCTCACTAAACCAAAGTTTTGCCATTTTAAACAAAAAAATATGTCATTCTCAATGAATGAATTAGCAGATCTCTTGGTTTTTGGTAATTTTTTTTAAATATGACGTTCCTCATCAAAAATATAATTACATGTACATATGTGGACCCAAGCTGCATTACAATGCTGTCTTCAAAAAACTAATAGAGCTGACACAGGTCGAATGTGGAGGGACTCGATACCATAACAAAAATGCTGGTTCAGTCGCATGGTTTGAGTGGTATTTTCTAGAATCATGAAAACATAGCATACATAGGTAAAATAGTCCTTTTCTATGGCCGAAAAGGGTGAAAAGACCTTAATTTGCAACAAAATAGAGAAAATAGTATATACTGAATCTAAACTTCTTTCAAGTGGAATGTAGTGGATGTCATTTTTCAAAGCGGCATTTTAGGCTACACCATTTTTTCGAGTGGCATATCATGAACTATCCTAAAAATATATCCCAATAATTGAAGATAACATGTATAAAATACAGCTAGACCTAACATGCGTAACAATTACACAAAATATCGGCCATACTTTAAAAATTAAACTAAGTCAAATTTATGTACTTCTGAAAATGACCCGAAACCTCAAAGAAAATGTGGCTTGAAAAGTTGTTTTCATATTAAACTTTTCACCAGTAGTTTTATTTTGGGATAATTATTTTATTTCAAATAGGATAGGTACTTTAGATAAAAATCAAAATAATTCTTTTTCACAAATATGTGATAAGTAAGACTATTTAATTTGGGGTGTTTTTCATTAGAATTGAAATTAATTATATTTTGTTTAAATATGAGTCTATTCAAGGATTTCTTCCATCTCAAAGTAAGTAACTAGACAAGTTAATTATTGCAATTCCATCAGTCTAATAGCACATGATTTGATTATGAAAATTGTATTTTCGGATAGCATGGAAATATCTACAAAATTAAACTAAGCAGAATTAAACTTGTTTGATTGGCTAGGTGACCGTCAGAGTAAACTAAGAATAAATACATGTCTGACCTAGTTCGAATAAGAATTGCAAAATTGCACTATCTGCATTACGGTCGATTAGGGCTCAGGGAAAGTGTACAGTGGAAATGAAAATGAGACCATGCAATTGATGTCGTGCAGAGACCAGCTACACTAAAACATAATAATTGCTCAACAGATCGAGCGGTTCAAATTGGCAAGATGAGCTGTGGGCACAGTGTGAACAGTAACTACAGCAACCTGGGGATCCCAAATCGCTGCAAAGTGGGGATGAGGTGAGGCAGTATGAATAATCCACCAAGATAAGGAAGCTAAATTTCTTACCGACAATGGCCCTGTTTTCTTAAAACTTTTTTATGATTTCTGGCTTTGGCTTTTCTAAAAGCTGAAATAAACGGGGTGATTTCTCTAAACTGTTTCACCAAATACTTTTTAAGCTAAAAACCGTATGCACTGTCTCTATCAGCATTTTCGATGTTCACTATGTTGGGAGAACTCCTGCTAATGCCGGTGTTTTGTTGCGTTGTCGGATGAGCAAAACACATACACAAGAACACAGGGACACAAACTATTTTTTGCGTTGCAGAAGTTGCAACTTTTCTGATGTTACCTCTTTCTTTTTATAGAGCAATTACCAGTACACGTTACCTCTTTCAATTACCAGTACACGTTACCTCTTTCCTTTATGCATGCACATTACTTCAGAATTTAGAGTGGGTGCATGCAGTCATTAATTACCTAAGAAATACTTAACTGACATGCATACTAAACATAGCTAACTGACATGCAGATTAAAAATGACTAACTGACCTGCAACATTAACTAGATTAGCTAACATTACTCCTCCTAATCTAGCAAATGTTAATGTCGACGACGCCGAGCTTCGAGCGCAGGTGCAGAAATCTCACCCTGCCAAGTGATTTTGTCAATATATCCGCCAATTGGTCATCGGTGTGGATCTTCTGGATAGCAACTTGGCCACCCTCGACGCACTCCCGAATGAAGTGAAAGCGCGTCTCAATGTGCTTGCTCCGGCTATGGAGGACCGGATTCTTGCAGAGTTGTATCGCCGACTGGTTGTCGACATGGATGGTGACGATGCCCGGAGCTCGCCCGTAGAAGCTGTCGAGCAGGCGACCAAGCCAAAGCCTTTGGCATGCCGCCGATGATGCCGCGATGTACTCACCGCAACCGGATAGCGCGACCACCGATTGCTTCGATTGCCATGTCACGGAGCTCGATCGATGCGTAACAAGACGCCGGAAGTGCTCTTGCGATTATCTAAATCTCCCGCCATGTCCGCGTCGCTGAACCCCTGGAGTTTGATGTCGTCGGAGCCGCTGGAGTAGCTGAGGCCGAAGTGTATTGTACCCGCAATATAGCGCAGAGATGCTTGACGGCGCCAGTGCTCGTTGTCGGTTTCTCCATGAACCGATCGACGTACCGACGGCGAAGCTAATGTCCCACGGGTATGGACTAAGTAACGAAGGCCCCAACGACATCATGTAAAGTGTAGAATCAACAGGAGGGTTGGAGCTCTTCTTACTCGCTTTAAGCGTGATTCCATTGGGACTTGAACAAGATTGCAGCCACCATGCCCGCTTTGTCCAGCGAGCCTTCGCACACAGACGCCGCCGGCACAATGTGATCTTCCCGGTACCGCTGACCTCGATCCCGAGGTAGTAGCTCAGGTGCCCGAGGTCGCTCATCTTGAATGAGCGCTTCATCTCCTTCTTGAATTGATCGATCTCACCCGGTCGGCACGCGAGAATCAAGTCGCCGACGACACGCCCAATAGTAGACTGCTTCCTATGCCACGAGTGTACACACCATGCTCCTCTGCACACCGAGTGAATCCCAGTGCCACCAATGTGCGGTCGAGCTTGACGTTCCATGCTCGTGGAGCTTGACGTAGCCCGTACAATGCCTTGCGCAGCTTGAGAACTTGTCGCTCTTGCCCAGCGATCACAAATCCTGGCGATTGAGCGACGTAAACTTCCTCCGTGAGGTCCCCGTTGAGGAATGCAGACTTGACATCGAGGTGATGAACTGTCCATCCTTCATGCGCAGCAATGGCCACCAGTGCTCGTCATAGTCCACACCAGCACGTTGCACGTAGCCCTTCGCGACAAGTCGTGCTTTGTGCCTGACCACCGAGCCCTGTGCATCCTTCTTGAGCTTGTAAACCCATTTGAGACTGTAGGACCGAAATGACGACAGAGGGGGGGTGAATGTCGCTCTCTTTTAAAATCGCCCCCGAGAATTCGTACACTGTTTTTCAAAATGATGCAAAACAAAGCACCTCACAGAAAATTAAAATTAATCTTGCTGAAATTTGGAACGCATGCGACACTGAAAAATTCAGCATAAATCAGAGACCAGCCAGTAAAAAATTCAACTGAAAAAACTGCTGTTTGATCTGCATGCAAAATCGGCAAAGATCGGCAAAAGAAATAAAAGAAAAGGGCAGTTTGGCTGAACTGCTGCTGCTGAAAACTAATGCCAAAACTACAACCGAGAACTGAACCTAGACCAAACCGAAATTTGCTGGCAGTGGGCTGCTGAAAACTGAGTTGAAACTGCAGATTTTGATGATGCTGAGAAGACTGCTATCGGTACACGAGCTGAACCAAAACCGAAAGACTGCACAGCAGTTCGGCAGCAGTAGTAGAACTGTAGCAAACCTGAAAAACCAACTGCCGGCTGAACTGAGAAAAGAACTGCCGAACTGAACCTAGACCAAAGGATGAAATCGGCAGCAGCAATACTTCTTGAAAATGCAAATGAAAACTGAACAGTGCCGAAAACTACAGACTGAATCAAACACACACCGAATGGGAAGACACTGAAACACAGCAGAAACAGTATCTATAGTTAAGTAAATTCAGAGAACTGCAGTAAAAACTGTAGATCACTCAATTTCAGAGAATAGCATTGTCGGCTGAAAATTCAGAGAACCTGCAGCAGATTTTTCGGATGAAAAACAGCAGCAATTCTTGGCTAGAAACAGCAGCAAACTGATCCTGATAACAAGGGTGAAATGCAGTCACTGCTACAGAGGAAGCAATCGGCTATTGCTGTCTTTGCAGACCGAACAGCAGATAGAACATGAAACTGTCAACGACAAAAAAAAACTGAACATTCAGGTTCCAATAAAAATTGATGACTTGCTGCTAATCTTTTCATGCCAAAAGATCAAGAACTTCATTTAACAAGCATAGAGATATCACTCAACAAAGGAAATCAACAGAGGCAAAGATTTTTAGATTTTAGCCAGAAAACTGAAAAGTTCAGAGTGTAATCTCAAAGATCAGATTCCCACCAAATCTTTGATCCTATGGTCAAGAAACTTTGCAAATATATTAGCAATAACCACAGGATTCTAGATACTCAGTTTCAAGCCAACTTACAAAGGGAAACAAGAATTTAATCAAAACCCTAGAACTGGAAACTTAAGAACAGAGAAGCTCAAGAAATGAAAACTGAAATCAAACAAGGTTTGCTCTTGGAGAATTCGATCAAATGATCTTGTGACATCATCCCAACATGAAGCAACCCATTTTGCACCTTTCGGACAAGAAATCACAAGAAAATGAAGAACTCAATAATTGATGCAGAGAGGTATCGAAAGAAGAACAGAGAGCACACAGGATAAATTTAGAAATTTCATTTCCAAATCAATAGGGATCACAACGATGTCCCGATATGCATGGACATTAGCACAGGAGGAATGATTACAAAGGAATCAATCCATCTCCCACATCTTCCTCTCTTCAATCAAGAACTCTCCTCAAGAAAAAAAATGAAGAACAAAACACTCTACAGCAAGATGCTACGGGGGACACTCACACACATATTGTGAACACCCTTGACCCTCTCTTACACACCTGCACCTCCAACCAATAAGGCTTCAAAGCAAACAACCTTCTAAAGCCACTTTTGACTCAATTGAAACACTAATCCTTTCTAGAAGCCCCTGGTGGAGATGCAGCCCTTCCACTCCTTTTATAGCCTTGGCTAACGGGTCTCCGCCCCGTTACGCCCGCTAAATCCAACGGCGCCCGCTCCCGTTTTTGCAGTTTTGCGAAATTCCCGCCGCCTCCCCGCACCTTCCGGAAGCTTCGCGCCTTGCCTCGCACGCCTCGCAACCACCTCGAGTCCACGCCGTCTCGACACGTCCCGACCGCTCGACCTTAGCGCCACCGCGCCTAGTCCGGCCACCGTGTCTCGCCACGACTCCGCCTCGACGCCCCACACACACGCATAAGAAACACGCCAAATAGCACCGCCGATACATGAAAGCGTAAATAGAGATCAAACCCGCCGAGTCATCGAATATGCAACCTAAACCCAACGACTAGGTTCGACCAAGTCCGACCGAGCCCGTTACGCCAAGAACGCCTAGGTCCGAACCAACCGACTCAAACTCGACTTTTCAGAAACGATGTCAATTACTCATCATACACAACGGGATGACCTCCACATGGTCTCTCAATCTCCCCCTTGATGAGTATATTGACAAACACCGAAAACACACAAAGTTGAGTTTGAAGAGTCTAACATGGTCCATAAGTAAAAGAGTGAAGCTAATGACCATGTCGACAGAAGGAGCAAAAGAAAGAACAAGTTTTCCTCAAAGCTCCCAAAACTATTCTCCCCCTTTTGGCAATAAACACATCAAGGATGCAAAGGAGAGAATAAGTCAAGATGATGGATGAAATGGCTGAAGTTTGTTTATTCTAAACATTTAGAGCCATAAGAATTATCCAAAATGACCATAATGTATTACACCAAACCATAACTCAAAAGAATGCTATCTAGATCATGACCGGATATGTATAAGCCAGCTAAATCAAAGAGATGACAATCTGAATTTTAGTACATTTTATGAACATGTCAAGTCATCAATAAGCAAAGTCTAGCTAGAGACATCCAAGGATGATGCAAGCCATGTCAATCAAGCTAAGCGGAACCAAGAATCTAATATCGAGCCCAAATAGAGTGTTTATATACTCAAGAGTGAAACAATGGTTCAAGTACTTGATTCTTTTGATAACTCAAGCAAATTGAGCACAAATGATATTTTTCTTTTGAAGCTTATGGTTGTTTTCAACCAATATTTTTATCATGTGCTAGATCTCAAGCCATGCTGCGACTACTTCAAGCAAGAAGCCTCGGCGAATGACGTGGGCTCCTCAGATGCCGCCATGAGCAGCCTCCTCGGATCCACCGACTTGCTCGTGAGTTGTCGATGCAATCCTTGACGGCGAAACCGCCGGGGTGCTCCTCGTTGTCCGCCCATTACGGACGGATGTTCGACGGCGTGGCGTGACGTGACGCCGCCGCCCGCATTGCTCCCGGTGTCCAAGGGAGTGCGCGGCGCGCTCCCCTTGCTCTTGTTCGTGAGGCCGACGGGATACCGGAGAAGCCGACTCATTCCCGCCCATGAAAGCACCGACCGTAATCCACAGTGAAGGTCTCGTGGACCGGGTTGTCGCCGCCTCCTCCTAATTCCACCACGCCTCGCCGAACACCGCATCGCGAGTGACGCAGACAACCGCCGCCGTCGCATACACCTGCACTTTGAGCCCGCTCGAGCCCAAAACACCATCTTCACACCGCGATCGCTGCTTGGCGAGATGGGGACGCGTGACTTTCACATGCGCAATGCACCCGAACGCGCAAGAAGTTCACCGCGGCCTCGCCATGCCAAGCCTCGTAGGAGTCATGCCGGACGCCGCCGAGACCTATTCAAAATGAACACACCGTATTTCACCGCCTCCCCGTAACGCATCGGGCACCTTCTTTGCCTTGAGCAGGCATCGCGCCATAGCCATCATAGTTTGGTTCCGGCGTTCCATGACGCCGTTCTGTTGCGGAGAGTACGGCGCCGTGAGTTGTTTGCACGCCCTTCTCCGCAGCGTACTTACCGAAGGTCACGGACATGAACTCGCCACCGCGATCAGTACGTAGCGCGCCGGCTTGGAACTTCTTGATCGCGCTTGCTGCCTCGTCCTTGCTTGACAACAGCACTAGCCACATATAGCGGCTAGCATCGTCAATGAGGAGGAAGTAGCGCTTGCCGCCGTGCGTCGCTGGCGTGACGGGCCCACACAGATCTCCATGTACGAGGTCTAGACGTCCCTTGGCGCGGTAGTTGGCTTCCAGAGGGAACGGCGAGCGCCGTTGCTTACCGACAAGGCACACGTCACACAGCTGGTCGACATGATCCAACAGCGGAAGCCCACGCACCATGCCGCCACGCCCAAGTTTCTTCAACCCCTCGAAGCTCAGGTGGCCGAACCGCTCATGGCAGCGCCACACATCGTCATTCGCGTGCGCCAAGAGCGAGATCGGTCGAGCGAGCGTGAGGGTGATCTTGTATGCACGATTCACGATCGTCGCATTTGACGAGGAGCTCTCTCTCGGATCGCGCACCCGCAGTACGTCGTCCTCGATCAACACTTGGCACCCGACCTCATCGAGTTGACCCAAGTCGATGATGTT
>JAYGGG010000088.1:0-86249 GCA_036346245.1 Bonia amplexicaulis | reverse complement strand
TGTTGAATATATCACATACTATGTTTATGATACATTGCTTTGTTCCTTGAAATAGACATTATCATTATTGATCAATGAGTATGTGACTTATTCATGAGACTCTTAATGCCAAAATGTTGCTATTTCTAAATGATCCCCGATTATATTTCATATGAGGAACAAATATGATTCAAAGATCAAGATATGTATTGATTGATGATCATGTCTCATGGATCATGGTATGGAGATACCAAATCAATAATATGGACATGTGTTAGTGAACATATGTTGGATAGACCCGCCATGAGACACCGCAGAGATTCCATGTGTCATCGCTGGTCTCAAGTAGTGTTTATGTGGAATCCTTAGACTTGAGATCATCATGGTTCCCAAGATGCGTAGTAGCTACTTTGGGACTACTAAACACTACTCCGTGAATCGGGTAGTCATAAAAGTAGTCTTTGGGTTTGCCATGAAACATGTAGTGGGATGTGAATGATCAAGATAGAATTTGCCCTCCTTATGGGAGAGATATCTCGGGCCCCTCGATGTAATGGATTATGAAAGTGCATGGCCATGCCAAGGTGATTGAGGAGTCAATCACGAGTTTATAATCCATCACGGAATCGAGAGAGTGATTGAGCTATTAAGAGGATGACACAGTCTCGCCTTGAGCTTAATCTATATCGTGAGGCAAAGGGATTAGTACATGAGAACATTACAGTTCACCGATATGATCTTTACGTATACTTTGGGGTTAATATGTCTTACTAGAGGCCGCTATTAACACGGTGACCGGAAGGTGTTTCGGTCGCGACCAAGTATACGTGAACCTGCTGTGGTCGCACACTTAACGGGTTGGAACACTAATTCAATGTGATTCGGATATGGGCTCAATTCGGATAGAGATCCTGATAGACTCCTATTGGGCCTCGGTCCACGAGGCCCAAGTGAGGAGGTCTATATATGGAGGCGAGGGCCGAGGGAACGATCCGATAATCCCGAGCTAATCCGTAGCCGCCACCTCCGAGCCAAACCCTAGCCGCCATGAGAGTGCCGGTACACTCGCGATCGGCGCCCACCCCGGACGTGTGGATACCGTGAGGACCGCCGGTTGCGGCGTTGATCGGCATCAACAACCTCTGATTGGATCCGCCGTGGTGCGGTTGATCGCGTGGAGGAGACGATCGGTTCGGACGATCGACTACTTCCACTACTACCGACGCGTGGTTGGATCGGCTTCCAACTCTTCTTCACGCACAAGGCCTAGTGGTAACGATCCATGATCCCTCCTTAAGCATGATGTTCTTGTGTGCGCGGTAGAAAAGTTTTGTTTTCTGCTATCGTAGCCTTCGCGCAATCCATTAGTGGTATCGAGCCATCTTGCTTAGTTTGCGATCCGGATCGCATATATGTTGATATGCGGTTGTAATAGATTGGATCTATTACGGACTAGATCAATCGGTCATAAGGGGTTGGAATATGTATGAGTTGATAGCATCATGTGGCCAAAAGATTAGTTCGTGTTCTTCTTTGATGTACGCGCGACTTGCCCCTACCTACCGGTAACACCATCGGGCTAATCACAAGACAATCGAGATTGAGACAACAGATCGAGGTCTTGTGTTGCGGTCTCCTCAAGCATACCGATCGCGATGATTGATGTGATTGATCTAATGAAAATTGAGACATTTTGAATGGCTCGGATTTGGGTTGATTTGATCGACCCGATGAGATTTTCATAGCGATTTCATAGATGCGATCTATGTAATTCCGGAGGTTGGCGCCGCCTCGAACCCGCGGGGGCGGCTCCCCACGACCGCCGCCGACCGCCACCGACCGCCGCATACGCATAGATTGTTATAGAAACACATTCATGTCGTATGCGTAGAATATGTTCTACGCTAACTTGTTTTTGCAGGAATGATGTGAATGGTATGGCATAGATGCATATGTGATGCATGTGTGTTTTGCTACTCTGTGTCGATTAATCACACCGGTTGAGGTCGTTTTTAATTGTATAACGACCTGCGTGTCGACTTGTGATGCTTGAGCTCCCCATGTAATTCATTTGCTACCTATTAGTTGTAATAGTTTAGTTCTTTGCTATGGAGGCTTCAAGCATGATGACAAAGAGGACAAGAAGTGTGGCGAAGAATATCACCGTGGAACCATGGCGATGGCGACCACTACGATACAAAATGCCATACCATTCACAAGATAATGTGATTATATGCATGTGATGTTTATTTCTTGTCATACTATTCTTTCATGCCATACCAACTAAGGGTTAGTTTTTCATGATAGAATAGCTTCTCTCAAGAAAAATTAAGAATTTGTTTTGATGCCCTTCCAATTGTCGCGCTTATAAGAATCATGATCATTGTTTGGTAGGTCTCGCCAAAGCGAGTACCATCAACTATCTTGATCTAATAGGGTGGATGTCGGACATCCACATGCATAGTATTGGTTTACTTGACAAGGCTATCAAATTAGATTTGGGCCTTGGGGCATGGTGTTGGGAGCCGGGCATTGGATGCCACCCAACAAACAAGAGTCACATAAGATGTGATTAGCAAGTGTTGCTTACCCACGCCACTAGGTTTCTAGCAAGTGATGCCAAAGCTCACTAGAACTTAGATGAACATGGATCTTGACCACTATATGTCGTTAGAGGGAAGACGATTACAAAACATATAGTGGGAGTATCTTTGTTAAATTGTTTAATGGAAGATCAAACATGAACATAGTGCTAAACTTTGCATATTCTTTGTTGTAGATCATGTCAACTAATGCCGCATCCAGCTTCTTTTAATTTGCGATCTATTCTTGAGAAAGAAAACTCAATGGAACGAACTTTTGGATTGGTATCGCAACCGAGAATTGTTCTCAAGCAAGAGCGCAAGGAGCATGTCCTTGAGTCTCCTTATCCCGATGACTTGCCCGATAATGCTACCGTGGTCGCACGGAAAGCTTATGAGAAGCAAACGAATGATTACCTTGATGTGAGTCGCCTCATGCTTGCCACAATGTCCTCTCGAGCTTCGTAAGCAATATGAGAACACGATGCCTACAATATCATTGTGGGGTTGCGTGGTATGTTTGAGAACCAAGCAAGGGCCGAGAGGTTCAACACTTCAAAGTCC
The DNA here is from genome assembly GCA_036346245.1 of Bonia amplexicaulis. Lineage (NCBI taxonomy): Eukaryota > Viridiplantae > Streptophyta > Magnoliopsida > Poales > Poaceae > Bonia > Bonia amplexicaulis. The sequence continues at coordinate 83,124 of JAYGGG010000088.1, read as the reverse complement.
TTGTTTATGCAGCAGCTTGCGTAAGGGAACCCGTCACCCTCATGTGATTAAGATGATTGGCTACATTGAGAGTCCGAAAGCTTGGTTTTCCCTTAGCCAAGAGTTGGCTATCGATGTGATTCTTCGCCGCCCCTCGAGCTTTGAGCCATTCATTCGAACTATCACATGAACAACATGGACAAGACCTTGGTCGAGTTGCATGGGATGCTAAAATCACCGAGGAAAGCATTAAGAAAAGCAGCCATCATGTGATGATGATGCAGAAAGGCAAGGGCAAGCCCTATGTAAAGAAAGGCGCGGTCAAAGAAAGTTAGCTCCCGATGAGATCGCGAGCGCTTCTAAGGCCAAGCAAGTCAAGAAGGGCCTCGCTCGATGCGCATTGCTACCATCAGAAGCAATCGTGACATTGAAAAGGAACCGCCCAAAGTACTTGGAGGATCTTGAGAAAAGAAGGAAGTACGACTTCCGCCTGTATATAAATGTTATAGAAATCAATCTTGCTACTTCATCTACCGATTCTTGGGTATTTGATACCGGATCGGTTGCTCACATTTGCAAATCGCTGGGGGCTAAGAAGAAGTAGAAGTTTGAGGAGGAGCGGTGGATCTTCGCTGGCAATGGAGCAAAAGTTGTCATGGTATCGCTGGCACCATGCCATTGTCTTTACCTTCGTGATTAGTTTTGGAATTGAATAATTGTTATTGTGTTCCATCTCTTCCAAGAACATTATTTCGCTTCATGTTTACAAGCGTAAGGTTATGACTTTAGATCCGTGAACAATGGTTGTTCTCTTTATTTCAAAGATATGTTCTATTGTCATACTCCATTGGTGAATGGGTTATATGTTCTTACTCTTGAAGAGTCATCGGTCTATAACATTAATACAAAGAGGCAACGATCGAATGATTTGAATCCCACGCTTATTTGGCACCGCCGCTAGGTCACATAAATGAGAAACGCATGGAGAAGCTCCATAGAGATGGTATTCTGCACTCATTTGATTTTGAATCATTTGAGACAAGCGAATCTTGTTTACTTGGCAAGATGACAAAAGCACCTTTCACCGGTCAAGGTGAACGGGCAAGTGACTTATTGGCACTCGTACATTCTGATGTATGTGGACCAATGAGCTCAACAGCAAGAGGTGGTTTTCAAGATTTCATAACTTTTATCGATGACTTTAGTAGATATGGATATATCTACCGATGAAGATAAGTCCGAATCCTTTGAAAAGTTCAAAGAATTCCAAAATGAAGTGCAAAATCATTTAGGCAAGACAATCAAGTTTCTACGATCCGATCGTGGAGGCGAGTATTTGAGCCATGAGTTTGGTAATCATCTCAAGGATTGTGGAATTGTTCCACAATTGACTCCGCCCGAACACCTCAATGGAATGGGGTATCTCGAACGAGAAATCGCACCTTATTAGATATGGTGCGCCCATGATGAGCCACAGTGATCTTCCGTTGTCTTTTGGGGTACGCCTTGAAACACCGCCACACTAAATGAGTTCCATCAAAATCGTGAGAAAAGACACCATATGAGATGTGGACAGACAACGCCCTAGCTTGTCTTTTCTTAAGATTTGGGGATGTGAGACTTATGTAAAACGCTTACAACCGATAAGCTCACCCCAAATCGATAAATGCTTTTTATCGGGTATCCTAAGGAAACAAAAGGATATTACTTCTATAATCAAGAAGAAGGCAAAGTGTTTGTCGCCTAAGATGGTGTCTTCTTAGAGAAAGAGTTTCTCTCAAGAAGGGATAGTGGGAGCATGGTGCAACTTGAAGAAATTCGAGAAACACCGAAAACGTTTCAGCCCTACGTAACCACAACAGATGAACAAACTGTTGAAGAACCTGCTAGGACACACCGCACCACGAGGTCGAGAGGTCACGCGTGCACCGAGAGGTACATGTTCTTGACTACTCAACAACGGACATATTGTTGTTAGACAACGATGAGCCTAAGACCTATGAAGAAGCGATGATGGGACCAGACTGAGAAATGGCTTGAAGCCATGAGATCCGAAATTGAATCCATGCACAAGAATCAAGTTTGGAACTTGGTTGATCCACCGATGGTGTTAAAACCATTGAGTGCAAATGGGTTTTCAAGAAAAGATAGACATAGATGGAAATGTTCACATCTATAAAGCGCGATTGGGCCAAAGGTTTCAAACAAATTCAAGGTGTTGATTATGATGAAACTTTTTCGCCGTCGCAATGCTAAAGTCTATTCGGATCATTCTAGCGATTGTCGCTATTTCGACTATGAAATATGGCAATGGATGTCAAAACAGCTTTCCTTAATGGAAATCGAGTGAGGATGTGTACATGACACACCCCACGTGTTTTGTCGATCCGCAATCGCCTAGAAAGATATGCAAGTCGCAAAGATCCATTTATGGATTAAAGCAGCATCTCGAGTTGGAACATTCGCTTTGATGAAGTAATCAAAGGGTTTGGTTTCATCAAGAATGAAGAAGAGCCTTGTGTTTACAAAAAGGCTAGTGGAGCGCACTGTGTTTCGGGTCTTATATGTGGATGACATATTATTGATCGAAATGACATTCCTATGTCGAATCATAAGTCTTCATTGAAAAGTAGTTTCTCTATGAAAGACTTAGGAGAGGCGATATATTCTCGGGCATCAAGATCTATAGAGATAGATCAAAAGGTCGATTGATTAAGCCAAGATACGACATTGACAAGGTGTTGAAAAGGTTCAACATGCAGATTCCAAGAAAGGCTTCCTACCTATGTCACATGGTATAAATCTTAGCAAGAATCGTCCTAGTACACCGATGAGCGGGATAAAATGAATGCGATTCCATATGCTTCACTATTGGATCCATTATGTATGCCATGCTTTGTACACGCCCGATGTCTCAGATGCTTTAAGTGCTACGAGTAGATACCACGATCCGTGTGAAAGTCATCGATTACCGTAAAGAACATCTTGAAGTACTTGAGAAGAACTAAAGATGTGTTCCTCGTCTATGGGGTGAGGAAGAGCTCGTTGTAAATGGTTACACCGATGCTAGCTTCCAAACCGACAAAGATGATTTTAGATCGCAACTGGATTTGTGTTCTCGCCGAATGGCGGTGCAAAGAGTCGGAAGAGTTCCAAGCAAGAGACGGTTGTCGATTCTACAACGTAAGTTTAGTACATAGCGGCTCAAGTCGCTAAAGAGGTCGCTTGGATCAAGAAATTTGTTTCGAGCTTGGTGTGATGGCTAGTGCCTCCACCCAATGGACCTCATCAGTGACAACAAGGAGCCATTGCGCAAGCCAAGGAGCCTAGATCGCACTGTAAGTCCAAGCACATTCTACGGCGATTTCATCTCATCCGCGAGATTGTGGAGAGAGGCGATGTTAAGATATGCAAAGTACACACGGATTTGAACATTGCAGATCCGCTGACAAAGCCGCTTCCCACCAAAGCATGAGGCTCACACTAGGGCAATGGGTATTAGATACCTACATGGTTGACTCTAGTGCAAGTGGGAGATCACAGTGATATGCCCTAGAGGCAACATGGAGATGTTGAATATATCACATACTATGTTTATGATACATTGCTTTGTTCCTTGAAATAGACATTATCATTATTGATCAATGAGTATGTGACTTATTCATGAGACTCTTAATGCCAAAATGTTGCTATTTCTAAATGATCCCCGATTATATTTCATATGAGGAACAAATATGATTCAAAGATCAAGATATGTATTGATTGATGATCATGTCTCATGGATCATGGTATGGAGATACCAAATCAATAATATGGACATGTGTTAGTGAACATATGTTGGATAGACCCGCCATGAGACACCGCAGAGATTCCATGTGTCATCGCTGGTCTCAAGTAGTGTTTATGTGGAATCCTTAGACTTGAGATCATCATGGTTCCCAAGATGCGTAGTAGCTACTTTGGGACTACTAAACACTACTCCGTGAATCGGGTAGTCATAAAAGTAGTCTTTGGGTTTGCCATGAAACATGTAGTGGGATGTGAATGATCAAGATAGAATTTGCCCTCCTTATGGGAGAGATATCTCGGCCCCTCGATGTAATGGATTATGAAAGTGCATGGCCATGCCAAGGTGATTGAGGAGTCAATCACGAGTTTATAATCCATCACGGAATCGAGAGAGTGATTGAGCTATTAAGAGGATGACACAGTCTCGCCTTGAGCTTAATCTATATCGTGAGGCAAAGGGATTAGTACATGAGAACATTACAGTTCACCGATATGATCTTTACGTATACTTTGGGGTTAATATGTCTTACTAGAGGCCGCTATTAACACGGTGACCGGAAAGGTGTTTCGGTCGCGACCAAGTATACGTGAACCTGCTGTGGTCGCACACTTAACGGGTTGGAACACTAATTCAATGTGATTCGGATATGGGCTCAATTCGGATAGAGATCCGGATAGACTCCTATTGGGCCTCGGTCCACGAGGCCCAAGTGAGGAGGTCTATATATGGAGGCGAGGGCCGAGGAACGATCCGATAATCCCGAGCTAATCCGTAGCCGCCACCTCCGAGCCAAACCCTAGCCGCCATGAGTGCCGGTACACTCGCGATCGGCGCCCACCCCGGACGGTGGATACCGTGGAGACGCCGCTGCTTGCGGCGTTGATCGGCATCAACAACCTACTGATTGGATCCGCCGTGGTGTGGTTGATCGCGTGGAGGAGACGATCGGTTCGGACGATCGACTACTTCCACTACTACCGACGCGCGCGTGGTTGGATCGGCTTCCAACTCTTCTTCACGCACAAGCCCTAGTGGTAACGATCCATGATCCTTCCTTAAGCATGATGTTCTTGTGTGCGCGTAGAAAAGTTTTGTTTTCGCTATCGTAGCCTTCCGCGATCCATTAGTGGTATCGAGCCATCTTGCTTAGTTTGCGATCCGGATCGCTGCATATGTTGATATGCGGTTGTAATAGATTGGATCTATTACGGACTAGATCAATCGGTCATAAGGGGTTGGAATATGTATGAGTTGATAGCATCATGTGGCCAAAAGATTAGTTCGTGTTCTTCTTTGATGTACGCGCGACTTGCCCCTACCTACCGGTAACACCATCGGGCTAATCACAAGACAATCGAGATTGAGACAACAGATCGAGGTCTTGTGTTGCGGTCTCCTCAAGCATACCGATCGCGATGATTGATGTGATTGATCTAATGAAAATTGAGACATTTTGAATGGCTCGGATTTGGGTTGATTTGATCGACCCGATGAGATTTTCATAGCGATTTCATAGATGCGATCTATGTAATTCCGAGAGCGTGGCGCCGCCTCGAACCCGACCGCTCACGACCGCCAATGGACCGCTGCATACACGCATAGATTGTTATAGAAACACATTCATGTCGTATGTAGAATATGTTCTACGCTAACTTGTTTTTGCAGGAATGATGTGAATGGTATGGCATAGATGCATATGTGATGCATGTGTGTTTTGCTACTGTGTGTCGATTAATCACACCGGTTGAGGTCGTTTTTAATTGTATAACGACCACAGTGTCGACTTGTGATGCTTGAGCTCCTCATGTAATTCATTTGCTACCTATTAGTTGTAATAGTTTAGTTCTTTGCTATGGAGGCTTCAAGCATGATGACAAAGAGGACAAGAAGTGTGGCGAAGAATATCACCGTGGAACCATGGCGATGGCGACCACTACGATACAAAATGCCATACCATTCACAAGATAATGTGATTATATGCATGTGATGTTTATTTCTTGTCATACTATTCTTTCATGCCATACCAACTATGGGTTAGTTTTTCATGATAGAATAGCTTCTCTCAAGAAAAATTAAGAATTTGTTTTGATGCCCTTCCAATTGTCGCGCTTATAAGAATCATGATCATTGTTTGGTAGGTCCGCCAAAGCGAGTACCATCAACTATCTTGATCTAATAGGGTGGATGTCGGACATCCACATGCATAGTATTGGTTTACTTGACAAGGCTATCAAATTAGATTTGGGCCTTGGGGCATGGTGTTGGGAGCCGGGCATTGGATGCCACCCAACAAACAAGAGTCACATAAGATGTGATTAGCAAGTGTTGCTTACCCACGCCACTAGGTTTCTAGCAAGGATGCCAAAGCTCACTAGAACTTAGATGAACATGGATCTTGACCACTATATGTCGTTAGAGGGAAGACGATTACAAAACATATAGTGGGAGTATCTTTGTTAAATTGTTTAATGGAAGATCAAACATGAACATAGTGCTAAACTTTGCATATTCTTTGTTGTAGATCATGTCAACTAATGCCGCATCCAGCTTCTTTTAATTTGCGATCTATTCTTGAGAAAGAAAACTCAATGGAACGAACTTTTGGATTGGTATCGCAACCCGAGAATTGTTCTCAAGCAAGAGCGCAAGGAGCATGTCCTTGAGTCTCCTTATCCCGATGACTTGCCCGATAATGCTACCGTGGTCGCACGGAAAGCTTATGAGAAGCAAACGAATGATTACCTTGATGTGAGTCGTCTCATGCTTGCCACAATGTCCTCTCGAGCTCGTAAGCAATATGAGAACACGATGCCTACAATATCATTGTGGGTTGCGTGGTATGTTTGAGAACCAAGCAAGGGCCGAGAGGTTCAACACTTCAAAGTCCTTGTTTGCGCAGCAGCTTGCGTAAGGGAACTCGTCACCCTCATGTGATTAAGATGATTGGCTACATTGAGAGTCCGAAAAGCTTGGTTTTCCCTTAGCCAAGAGTTGGCTATCGATGTGATTCTTCACCGCCCCCGAGCTTTGAGCCATTCATTCGAACTATCACATGAACAACATGGACAAGACCTTGGTCGAGTTGCATGGGATGCTAAAATCACCGAGGAAAGCATTAAGAAAAGCACCATCATGTGATGATGATGCAGAAAGGCAAGGGCAAGCCCTATGTAAAGAAAGGCGCGTCAAAGAAAGTTAGCTCCCGATGAGATCGCGAGCGCTTCTAAGGCCAAGCAAGTCAAGAAGGGTCCTCGCTCGATGCGATTGCTACCATCAGAAGCAATCGTGACATTGGAAAAGGAACCGCCCAAAGTACTTGGAGGATCTTGAGAAAAGAAGGAAGTACGACTTCCGCCTGTGTATAAATGTTATAGAAATCAATCTTGCTACTTCATCTATCGATTCTTGGGTATTTGATACCGGATCGGTTGCTCACATTTGCAAATCGCTGCAGGGCTAAGAAGAAGTAGAAGTTTGAGGAGGAGCGGTGGATCTTCGCTGGCAATGGAGCAAAAGTTGTCATGGTGGTCGCTGGCACCATGCCATTGTCTTTACCTTCGTGATTAGTTTTGGAATTGAATAATTGTTATTGTGTTCCATCTCTTTCCAAGAACATTATTTCGCTTCATGTTTACAAGCGTAAGGTTATGACTTTAGATCCGTGAACAATGGTTGTTCTCTTTATTTCAAAGATATGTTCTATTGTCATACTCCATTGGTGAATGGGTTATATGTTCTTACTCTTGAAGAGTCATCGGTCTATAACATTAATACAAAGAGGCAACGATCGAATGATTTGAATCCCACGCTTATTTGGCACCGCCGCTAGGTCACATAAATGAGAAACGCATGGAGAAGCTCCATAGAGATGGTATTCTCGCACTCATTTGATTTTGAATCATTTGAGACATGCGAATCTTGTTTACTTGGCAAGATGACAAAAGCACCTTTCACCGGTCAAGGTGAACGGGCAAGTGACTTATTGGCACTCGTACATTCTCGATGTATGTGGACCAATGAGCTCAACACCAGAGGTGGTTTTCAAGATTTCATAACTTTTATCGATGACTTTAGTAGATATGGATATATCTACCGATGAAGATAAGTCCGAATCCTTTGAAAAGTTCAAAGAATTCCAAAATGAAGTGCAAAATCATTTAGGCAAGACAATCAAGTTTCTACGATCCGATCGTGGAGGCGAGTATTTGAGCCATGAGTTTGGTAATCATCTCAAGGATTGTGGAATTGTTCCACAATTGACTCCGCCCGAACACCTCAATGGAATGGGGTATCTGAACGAGAAATCGCACCTTATTAGATATGGTGCGCCCATGATGAGCCACAGTGATCTTCCGTTGTCTTTTGGGGTACGCCTTGAAATGTACCGCCACACTAAATGTAGTTCCATCAAAATCGTGAGAAAAGACACCATATGAGATGTGGACAGACAACGCCCTAGCTTGTCTTTTCTTAAGATTTGGGGATGTGAGACTTATGTAAAACGCTTACAACTGATAAGCTCACCCCAACCGATAAATGCTTCTTTATCGGGTATCCTAAGGAAACAAAAGGATATTACTTCTATAATCAAGAAGAAGGCAAAGTGTTTGTCGCCTCAAGATGGTGTCTTCTTAGAGAAAGAGTTTCTCTCAAGAAGGGATAGTGGGAGCATGGTGCAACTTGAAGAAATTCGAGAAACACCGAAAACGTTTCAGCCCTACGTAACCACAACAGATGAACAAACTGTTGAAGAACCCGCTGTGGACACACCGCACCACGAGGTCGAGAGGTCACGCTGCACCGAGAGGTACATGTTCTTGACTACTCAACAACGGGACATATTGTTGTTAGACAACGATGAGCCTAAGACCTATGAAGAAGCGATGATGGGACCAGACTCGAGAAATGGCTTGAAGCCATGAGATCCGAAATTGAATCCATGCACAAGAATCAAGTTTGGAACTTGGTTGATCCACCGATGGTGTTAAAACCATTGAGTGCAAATGGGTTTTCAAGAAAAGATAGACATAGATGGAAATGTTCACATCTATAAAGCGCGACAGGCCAAAGGTTTCAAACAAATTCAAGGTGTTGATTATGATGAAACTTTTCGCCCGTCGCAATGCTAAAGTCTATTCGGATCATTCTAGCGATTGTCGCTTATTTCGACTATGAAATATGGCAATGGATGTCAAAACAGCTTTCCTTAATGGAAATCGAGTGAGGATGTGTACATGACACACCCCACGTGTTTTGTCGATCCGCAATCGCCTAGAAAGATATGCAAGTCGCAAAGATCCATTTATGGATTAAAGCAGCATCTCGGAGTTGGAACATTCGCTTTGATGAAGTAATCAAAGGGTTTGGTTTCATCAAGAATGAAGAAGAGCCTTGTGTTTACAAAAGGCTAGTGGAGCGCACTCGTGTTTCGGGTCTTATATGTGGATGACATATTATTGATCGAAATGACATTCCTATGTCGAATCATAAGTCTTCATTGAAAAGTAGTTTCTCTATGAAAGACTTAGGAGAGGCGATATATTCTCGGGCATCAAGATCTATAGAGATAGATCAAAAGGTCGATTGGATTAAGCCAAGATACGACATTGACAAGGTGTTGAAAAGGTTCAACATGCAGATTCCAAGAAAGGCTTCCTACCTATGTCACATGGTATAAATCTTAGCAAGAATCGTGTCCTAGTACACCGATGAGCGGATAAAATGAATGCGATTCCATATGCTTCACTATTGGATCCATTATGTATGCCATGCTTTGTACACGCCCGATGTCTCGATGCTTTAAGTGCTACGAGTAGATACCACGATCCGTGAAAGTCATCGGATTACCGTAAAGAACATCTTGAAGTACTTGAGAAGAACTAAAGATGTGTTCCTCGTCTATGGGGTGAGGAAGAGCTCGTTGTAAATGGTTACACCGATGCTAGCTTCCAAACCGACAAAGATGATTTTAGATCGCAACTGGATTTGTGTTCTCCCGAATGGCGGTGCAAAGTGAGTCGGAAGAGTTCCAAGCAAGAGACGGTTGTCGATTCTACAACGTAAGTTTAGTACATAGCGGCTCAAGTCGCTAAAGAGGTCGCTTGGATCAAGAAATTTGTTTCGAGCTTGGTGTGATGGCTAGTGCCTCCACCCAATGGACCTCATCAGTGACAACAAGGGAGCCATTGCGCAAGCCAAGGAGCCTAGATCGCACTGTAAGTCCAAGCACATTCTACGGCGATTTCATCTCATCCGCGAGATTGTGGAGAGAGGCGATGTTAAGATATGCAAAGTACACACGGATTTGAACATTGCGCATCCGCTTGACAAAGCCGCTTCCCACCCAAAGCATGAGGCTCACACTAGGGCAATGGGTATTAGATACCTACATGGTTGACTCTAGTGCAAGTGGGAGATCACAGTGATATGCCCTAGAGGCAACATGGAGATGTTGAATATATCACATACTATGTTTATGATACATTGCTTTGTTCCTTGAAATAGACATTATCATTATTGATCAATGAGTATGTGACTTATTCATGAGACTCTTAATGCCAAAATGTTGCTATTTCTAAATGATCCCCGATTATATTTCATATGAGGAACAAATATGATTCAAAGATCAAGATATGTATTGATTGATGATCATGTCTCATGGATCATGGTATGGAGATACCAAATCAATAATATGGACATGTGTTAGTGAACATATGTTGGATAGACCCGCCATGAGACACCGCAGAGATTCCATGTGTCATCGCTGGTCTCAAGTAGTGTTTATGTGGAATCCTTAGACTTGAGATCATCATGGTTCCCAAGATGCGTAGTAGCTACTTTGGGACTACTAAACACTACTCCGTGAATCGGGTAGTCATAAAAGTAGTCTTTGGGTTTGCCATGAAACATGTAGTGGGATGTGAATGATCAAGATAGAATTTGCCCTCCTTATGGGAGAGATATCTCGGCCCCTCGATGTAATGGATTATGAAAGTGCATGGCCATGCCAAGGTGATTGAGGAGTCAATCACGAGTTTATAATCCATCACGGAATCGAGAGAGTGATTGAGCTATTAAGAGGATGACACAGTCTCGCCTTGAGCTTAATCTATATCGTGAGGCAAAGGGATTAGTACATGAGAACATTACGTGTTCAAATTGATATGATCTTTACGTATACTTTGGGGTTAATATGTCTTACTAGAGGCCGCTATTAACACGGTGACCGGAAAGGTGTTTCGGTCGCGACCAAGTATACGTGAACCTGCTGTGGTCGCACACTTAACGGGTTGGAACACTAATTCAATGTGATTCGGATATGGGCTCAATTCGGATAGAGATCCGGATAGACTCCTATTGGGCCTCGGTCCACGAGGCCCAAGTGAGGAGGTCTATATATGGAGGCGAGGGCCGAGGAACGACCGATAATCCCGAGCTAATCCGTAGCCGCCACCTCCGAGCCAAACCCTAGCCGCCGCGAGTGCCGGTACACTCGCGATCGGCGCCCACCCGGACGTGGACGTGGATACCGGTGGAGGCGCCGCCTGCTCGCGCGTTGATCGGCATCAACAACCCACTACGATTGGATCCGCTGTGGGTGTGGTTGATCGCGGATGGAGGAGACGATCGGTTCGGACGATCGACTACTTCCACTACTACCTTCACCGACGCGTGGTTGGATCGGCTTCCCAACTCTTCTTCACTAAAGGCTCGACTCAAGGCCTAGTGGTAACGATCCATGATCCTCAACCTTAAGCATGATGTTCTTGTGTGCGCATCTCCTAAGGAGAAAAGTTTTGTTTTCGCTATCGTAGCCTTCATCGCGAAGAGTCCATTAGGTTCACATCCACAAACCGAAACATGGAGGTCAAATGCTCATGCTTTCTTTAGCCATACAAGACTCACACCCAAAGTGACTCTTTGGAGTCATAGAGACAAGCTAACTGGTGATGCGAGTGAAGGCTCCATAGTACTCTCTATGGACATGTCCTGCTATTGAAGATTGTGCAAACTTTACAGTAAGGAGAAACAAAGTGCTCCACCAGGCTGAAGATATCGCTGCTCAAGATACTTCTATATCTTTTTGGTGGAGTGGTGATGCTCAAGGCTTATCCGAAGTGAAGGAACAATATTCAAAACTAGAGCTCCCATCACTTTAGCATCAGCCCTTTCTCTAAGCTTTCTTGATGCCATCATCAGCCCTTGAATCAGGAGGACATCATTTAAGTGATCCTCAAGACCGACTGCTCTCACAACTGTCATGGCCGAGAAGGCTCACTCCCTGTAGTTAGAACCATTTAGCTTGACATCAGTGACCAGAGAGAGCCATCCTTTGCCATGGTAGTAGAGAACAGTAGAGAGGATGATCCTCTGCTCGACGGAGACAAAGAAGAGGTCGACGAAGAGGCCGACAATGACTAGAAGACCTGATGACTCACCGGTGATGTAGCATGAATAGAGGAGATGCAGAGCATGATGTTGGCTGCAGAGATGAAGATGGAGAAGAGTGATGGTGAAGAAGTCGCACTGGCAACGGGCGAGGTGAAGAAACTGCACCGCACGAAGCAGGTGGTGCACAAGTCAACCAACGAAAAGGTGCCAGCGACACAGCAGAATAAGAGGCCAGCGGTGATGGGCAGGGTGAAGAAGACGTCGACCAGTGGGAATGTGCCGGCGATGTAGCGGTAGCAGAGGCTGCTAGGGTTAGGGATTTGGCAGCCATAGTTCTATTCAATGGTGCCAGCCGACAAGGCGATGCAGGCAAGCACCGACAAGGCCCCCATGGTCGACGTTGCGCAGTTCGGCTACTTCAAGGTGCTCAGGATGGAGATGCTACCGGAGAAGCTAGCCCATTGTCGTCAAGGCCAAGCTCTTATACCATGTAACTGAGAATAACTAATTTTCACTGTTAATTTTAACTGTTCATTATACAAGGGGTATATATAAGGGGTATGGACCTCATGGGCCTAACTATGGTAATGCTATGGGCCTATACATGGAGATACTCTTAACAATATTTCTGTTAAGTTTGAGTAGAATAATGTACCTATAAGTTGTGATGCCTGCAGTGAATTAAGTTCTGTGGACTATTGAACAACCATTTCTGGTAACAAGAAGCCAGTGGTGGAACCTCCTATGTTCTGTGAACTGTTCATGTCCTTATTTTTTAAGTGAAATACAGGTACTTTTACAGCTTGAATCTGGAGAGCATCGCTGTAAGTGGTCAAAAGCTGCCCATTAATACCTCAACATCAGATGCACAACAAATTGGAACTATTGTGGATTCAGGAACAACATTTGCATACCTTGCAGATGGAGCCTATGATCCATTTGTTAGTGCGGTGAGCTTCACATGATACGCATCATTTTTTTTCCTATAATGAGCAATATATAAACTGCCTACATTATCAATTATTAATCCTTATGATTCGTATTTTCAGATAGCTGCTGCAGTTTCTCCATCTGTACGCCCTTTGGTCATAAATGGGGAGCAATGTTTTGTTACTTCTAGCAGGTCTTTCCTTCTTTCTATAAAGGAAATTAACGGGTTTTATCCTTAAGTATGTTGAGTCACACATCTTTTTGCTTCTCGGCCAGTATTGACTCGTCATTTCCATCCGTAACACTACATTTTGTGGGTGGTGCTGCAATGACGGTGAAGCCAAAGAACTATCTTTTGCGGGAGGATTTATTTGTAAGACCAGAAGCCTTTCGTTGCTGCCCTTGTTGAACTTTTTTACGCATGAATGTATGGTTACTGTTTTGGTACTTCCTTGTCTCAAATGTCATAGCAACATGGTTGCAGGGCGACCAATTAATGTTTTGCATTGGCTGGCAAAGGAACCAGGGTCAACAATTAACTATACTCGGAGGTTGGTCAAATTCGTTTTTAGCCACTGTTACCTATCGAGTATCAAATAGTTATCTGGTGATGTGCATAAATGGTCCGAGCTTGCAATTCCTATCGAAAGCTTACATTTTTATGCTAACTATTTGATCGCCTTTTCATAGATATTGTTTTGAAGGATAAGATTATTGTGTATGACTTGGCGAACATGCGCCTGGGCTGGGTGGATTATAACTGTAAGCGCAAATTTTGTTCTTCCATTTTGACGTTAATTCTTCTAGTTCTTCATTCTCATCTTCGCCATTAACTGGATCTCTAACAGGTTCTCGGTTGCCTAACATTACTACCTCGTCTGAAAAGAACCATGGGCACGCATCATACAGCATCTCGATACCTGGAGTTGCTGTGGTGCTTACACATATGTTAATTTTTGGCATCTCGCGTGGATAATACGTATCCACTAGGTTCCCACCCTCGCATTGCTGATGGTCTGTCTGGGCACGGGCTAATAACCCACTGCTGCACATATGCTAGATGTTAGCATATTTATGTAGTACATTCATGTTGATTGAGTTATTGTGCCTTTGGCTTATAGAATATATAATAAGTTGCTTCTGGATTGTACTGACATCATTTACCTTTAAAGAGGCATTTGATTTTATTAAAACTACTCTAGAATGCCAACCTAGGATGCCCCGATACGCTATACAAGTACGTCGATACGACGATACGATATTTTTCAAAAACAAGGATCAGAGTTTCTTGAAAGGACACACAAGTTATTATGCATAAACACTAAATCCTTAGCACATTCGGGCGTGAGCCTATTTCTCCTTATGCTATGGAAAAAACCATAGGTACTTTAAATTTTTTCACAACAAGAAGATGGCTACCCAAGTAACCTGAGAGCTAATGTTTTCAACTCTGAGGTCCTAACTCCATAAATGCCCCACCATTGTTTTGGTTCAAGATGGGTTCTATCTTCAATTGAATCGAAATCATCATAGCCTTTCCCAAAAAGAGAGAAATCAGTAAATTATTACTTAATTTTACTCAGGTCGTCCGCAATAGGAAAAAACTTTCTAAAGCATTTGTTCCTCACTTTTTTCAATTTAAATGTCCTCATGGGAGGTACACGATTAGAAGCTTAAGAAAGCTAATTTGGACTATAGTACCTATGAATAAAGACATGAATGGCAAATCAAAAATGGCAAGTCAAGAAAGTGGGAATGAAATGACAAGGAAATAATAGTGGATTTTTACCTTGGATTTATTGAGTGTGCCAAACAATAGAGAGGTGTATTGCTTTTGCCCCACTGATCTACTAAAATGCCATGAACAATGTCGTAAAAGATAGAATTTTCATGTAGCTCCCTTCCTTCATAATGATAAATGCTAGCTTTCACCTTCTCTATCATGGTATCCCACATCTCATATATCAAATAGAGACATGGTTTGTTGGTGTCGGCTGCCCGTGGCATTGAATAAATAGGTTCGGTGAAATCAAGGATGAATTTGATTTTATCCTACCACACATCATTAAGAACCTTATCTTCACAAATTGTGCTTTGCCTACATCATCCTCCCTATATGCAGCCCATTTGTCACTAACAATCATTAGCACAAGTGGTTCCTTGAGAGGAAGAAGCCTCTTCAATATGACAATTACATATGCAAACCGTGTGTCAGCAATAGCAAGAAATTTAAGCTTACTAAACTCATTGAACATTGACAATCTCATGCCGTGATTCATGATGAAATTCTTGATCATGTTGGCATCCCTGCAATCTCACTTATCCACATGGGTTCATCATTTTCACCATCATTGTTCTTTGCAGAACATATATTCTTCAATGCCAAATTCAATGTGTGAACAACACATGGAGTCCAAAAGATGTGATTTTACCTCCGTTCAATGATCATCCCAGTAGCTTTGCAATTTGCAGCATTGTCTGTGATCACTTGGACAACATTCTTTGCTCGAACTTCTTCAATCGTGGCAATCAACTTCTCGGCAATGTATTCCTTTTTCTTCACCTCTCCTTCGGTGTTAATTCCTCTCAGGAACATTGGCCCACTCTCCGTTATAGCTAAGAAGTTGACAAGTGGCGCCTCGAGTATCCGCCCACCCATCGACGCAATAGTCACTCCTTTCAAAGGCCATGTGGTCTTGATAGGCTCCAACGGCTTCTCAACATTACTCTTATCTTGTTGGAGGAGAGTTGTCCTCAACATGTTGTATCCCGAAGGTACATACCCACCCATATTGTTGTTTGCAATAAAATTGTATGAGGCTCGATAATTTGGGTTTCTTGCTAAGTTGAAGGGAATGTCTGAAAAAATAAACATAACGAAATAATGTAGCAAGAATCAGTTGATAATTTGACATGCTTCAAATAAAATGAGAAGTGGAATTTAAGAATAATAAGATGCAAAGTGCAAACCTCCGGTGTAGAACATTCTTGCAATAAGAACATCAGCCATCTGGCGAAGTTCGACATGAAAACTTTCTACAATCCCTATCTGCTGCTTTTTTCTCTTTGATGTTGTGGCATGAGCGCCACCGGCATGGGAACACTCTGGGGCGCCATTCTAGTGGCTACATCAATGCAAAGAACTTCATTCGCGGTTGTTCAAAAATAGGAACTACACCGATGACAAATCTTAACACATTGCCCTAAAATCTTCAACAAATGTGCTTTCACTCTAGAATAGCTCCCGTATATAATGTGACCACAATATTGGCATTCTGTTTTTGCATTTCCTCTAGACTTGTCCCCGTTTTTCTCAATTATGTTCACATGATTCCACAAAGAAAATATATGGTTATCATTCTCTCTACTACCACCAACAATAGACGAATTGACACTACTACCACTAGTACTAGTGCTCTCTATTGGAGTACTTTCACTTACCATCTCTATCGTAAATATATTACAAAATTGTAAATGATTCTCAGAAAATGTAAACATCTCACATATCATAAGATTTCACTTTGCTACAATTCTACGTAAATTCAAATTGGATGGTTTTCCATATTTATGTGTTTTAAGGCATCAAAGATTTCGGCTAGGACAAACTGTTGTCTAACATGTAATTTTCTTTCCCATTCAACACTAGTTTTGCGCTTTGTATTGAAGCGGTGAAGCACATTAGCACAGCTATAAACAAGCAATGATGACAGAAGTACAATGATAGTAGATGAAAGGAGTAAGCAGAGCAGTGGCGCGACGTGAGAAGTACCTCCATTGAACAATGGAGTGGCGGACCCCTAGGTGGCGAGAGAGACCACGCAGTGAGGTGACCTCTAGGCGATGAATCTCCAGCTAACGGATCTCAAGGCGGGACCTCCGGTCGGTGGATCTCCACCATGGACCTCCAGGCGACAGATCTCCAGGCGGCGCGGCTCCAAGCAGCAGGGCTCCAGGCAACGGACCTCCAAGCGGCGAGGCTCCAGGCGATGGACATCTAGGCAATACACCTACAAGCGACCGACCTCTAGGCAGCGGGCTGCAGACGGTGGGGCTCCAGGCGGCGGGGGATACTAAGACCTCGAGCGACGGACCTCAAGGAGGCAGAGTTTCAGGCGATGGGTCTCCAGGTGGCAGAGCTCCAGGCGGCGGGGAAACGGGTGGCTGGTGTGGCGAGCCGTCGACGTTGACCGAGGAAAGCTTCTGAACGGAGGCGGATGTGCGAGGAAAGCGGGGATGCTGACCGATGATTTGGGATTTAGGGTTACGGGGCGACGGGATCAAGCGGGCATGGGCCAGCTTGGGCCTTTTGGGCTACACGGGCAGAAACATATCGTGGAAGTATCGCAGATGTATCGCTAACGTATCAGCGTTTTTTAATTTTTTTAGAGGCTGAAATTCTCCGGTACTTCGTAATGCCTTATCGCCGCGTATCTGAAAGTTTCACCGCTCAAAGGGATGCGTCGTTTCAGCGTTACTGGGTGATAGGAACGGGTCCCGATCTTCCAACAAGTTCGGATATGTTCGATTTGGTGGAGGCGCGACACAAATCGATCCGCTCCGAACAACACGCTTCAAACCCCGCAATCGCAGCACCACTCCTCTCAGTTATCAACCGTGCGCAGCCCGGTTGACCTCGCCAAGAAGGCTAATCCTTGCTCGCGAATCAAGAACACAAGCAAGAACAAGGAAGATCACAACTGAATTGCGATGTATTGATTTAGCACTTTCGAAGTTGGGGTCTCACAAACCGATGAACCATTTAAACTGTTCAAAGACAGAATTAATCTAAGCAAAACTCAACCCTAATAGTGGGGGTGGCGGCTGTATATAAAGGAGTAAGGGCGTGCAAAACCCCTGTACGCGACCTTAATGGACTCCAACATGATACAAAGCCGAACGGCCCAAAAGACGGTGTCGCAGCACCCTGATAGATTCTAAATGTCTAATTGTTTTGACTATTCTCATTGACTCAAAAGGAATTTTGACATGGGACCAGAGCCATTGGAAAGGTTGTCTTCTCAGCTTTCCATACATATATGGAACGTCCAAAACGGAGTCCGGATGCGATCGGGCGTCCGCTTTAGTGTGGTGATGGTCCTAGACTCGAATTGGATTCAAGTCGGCTTGAGTTGGATATCCAACATGATTCGACCACCCTTGCTGGACTTGTGCGCCTCGTAGCCCTTCTCCAAGTACTTCCTGATCCTCTCCATGGTTCCTAATCATAATTAAATCATTAGGTAGTAATCGATTCTCAAATGAACAAAAAGAAGTACTTAGGAACGAGCTCACCAGAATTCAATTGTCGAGCGAGCTCTAGTGATTGGTCCTTGAATATCAAGTGGAGGAGTGTTGTGTATATCCAAAGAAGTGATGTCCTCATCATCCTCCCCTCTTGAAGCGGAGTTGTCCTCAACTCACCTCATCTTCTTCTCCCAAGTATGGCTTCAACTCAAATGTTAAAGGTGGGACTAACCCCAAACTCGGGAGGCAACTCAAGTTTATATGCATTATCATTTATCTTCTCAACTATCTTAAAAGGACCAGCAGCTCTAGGCATCAATTTTGACTTTGTTAACTCAGAAATCTATCTTCGCAAGTGCAACCAAACAAAATCACCCGTTCAAGTTTAACTTCCTTTCTACCTTTACTACCAAGAATCCTATATTTTTCATTCATCTTTTCAATGTTTGCCTTACTAGTCTCATGCATTTTGATAATAAAATCAGCACGCCCTTAGCATCATTATGAACTCTCTCACTAGTAGGCAAAGGTAAAATATCAATAGGGCACGGGATTGAATCCATACACTACCCGAAAAGGACTTACCTTGGTGGTGGAGTGTTCCGCCGATTATATGCGAAATCAACATGCGGCAAACACTCTTCCCACAGCTTCAAATTGTTCTTCAAAAAGCTCTCAACATGGTAGACAATGTGCGTTCACCACCTCGGTTTGGCCATCGGTTTGTGGGTGACATGTGGTAGAGAACAACAACTTTGTACCCAACTTGTTCCATAGAGTACGCCAAAAGTGACTCAAGAACTTGGCATCACGATCCAAACAATAGTAGAAGGCATACCATGCAAACGAACTATCTCTTTGAAAAAGAAGTTAGCAATATGAACGGCATCATCGGTTTTATGACATAGTATAAAGTGAGCCATCTTAGAAAAATGATCCGCAACAACAAAAATGTTATCCCTCCCCCTCTTAGTCCTAGGCAATCCTAAAACAAAGTCCATAGAAATATCTCGCCTACCAATAGAAGGAACAGAAGTGGCATATATAAACCATGTGGATTCAAGCGAGACTTAGCTTTTGACATGTAGTGTAGCGAGCCACAAACCGCTCAACATCTCGCCTCATCTTTGGCCAAAGAAGTGTGTGGACGAACGCCCTCCGCCTTCTTAGCACCAAATGTCCCATCAAACCGCCTCCATGCGCCTCCCCGCAACAACAAAAGACGAACGGATCCAACTGGAATGCATAGGCGGTTAGCTCTAAACAAAAACCCATCATTGATCACAAATTTATTCCATGCTTGACCCTCTTTACAATGCAACAACACATCCTTAAAATCAGCATCAGAAGCATATTGTTCTTTAATAGTTTCAAGAACAAAATGCGACAATCAAGTTGAGACAACATGGTATAGCGTCGAGACAAAGCATCAAGAATCACATTATCCTTCCCTTTCTTGTGTTTAATGACATAAGGAAAGGATTCAATAAATTCAACCCACTTAGCATGTCTACGATTCAAATTGGTTTGACTACGAATATGCTTAAGTGATTCATGATCGGAATGAATGACAAATTCTTTAGTCCATAAATAGTGTTGCCACGTCTCTAAAGAACGAATGAGAGCATACAATTCTTTATCATACGTGGAATAATTAAGAACAGGACCATTCAATTTTTCGCTAAAGTAGGCAACAGGTTTGCCTTCTTGCATCAAAACACCACCAATACCAATTCCGCTAGCATCACATTCGAGTTCAAAAGTCTTACCAAAATCCGTAAGTTGGAGCAATGGTGCGTGCGTAAGCTTGTCCTTCAAAAGATTAAAGGACTCCTCTTGTGATGGCCCCCAATGGAACACAACTCTCTTCTTTGTCAACTCAATTAACGGTGTCGCAATGATGCTGAATTCTTTGACAAAGCGGCGATAAAATCCTGCAAGGCCAAGAAAACTCCGCACTTGGGAGACTGTCGTGGGTGTGGGCCAACTCCATATCGCCTCCACCTTGGCTCTATCAACCTCAATTCCCTGTGGAGTCACAACATAGCCAAGAAAAGAGACTCGATCCGTACAAAAAGGTGCACTTCTCAAGGTTACCAAACAAACGTGCATCTCTCAAAGCATTAAAAACAGCATGTAAGTGAGTCGAATGTTCATCCATGGACTTGCTATAAATCAAGATATCATCAAAGTAAACGACCATAAATTTGCCAATGAAAGGACGTAAAATCTCGTTCATTAATCTCATGAAAGTGCAAGGTGCATTAGTTAAACCAAAAGACATGACTAACCACTCATACAAGCCGAACTTAGTTTTAAAAGCAGTTTCCATTCATCGCCAAGTTTCATTCTTATTTGGTGGTATCCACTACGCAAGTCAATTTTGTGAAAATTATAGCACCACACAAGTCATCAAGCATGTCGTCTAGCCTAGGAATAGGATGACGATATCGTATAGTAATGTTGTTAATGGCTCTACAATCTACACACATACGCCAAGAACCATCTTTTGGGAACCAAAAGAACAGAAAAAGACAAGGACTAAGGCTCTCGACGCACTCCACGGTCCAAAAGGTCTTGGACTTGGCGTTGAATCTCCTTAGTCTCTTCGGGATTGGTCATGTACGCCGCACGGTTTGGCAAGCTCGCTCTGTGGATCAAATCAATCGGTGCTCAATCCCTCGAATGGGTGGAAGTCCCGGAGGTATCTCATCGTGAAAACATCTCTAAACTCCTGCAAAAGGTTAGTGACAGAGCGCACAAAGTGCAAGGCATATTATCAAGAGAAAATAAAGCATTTTTGCACACAAAAGCATAGCATGTATCATTAACATCATCAATTGCAGAAGGTCTGAATTTGTGGCAAGCATAACAAATTTTTCAAATAGAGTACTTGCTGTTTTTCAGATTTATCATGTTCCTTTGGATCATTAGCAGCAGCAGCTCTTGCCCTATCGGCCTCTATAATCTCAGCTGGGGTCAAAGGCAGTAAAGTAACTTTCTTTCCCTAATGCATAAAAGTGTATGTGTTACTACTACCATGGTGTAAAACATCATTATAAAATTCCCAAGGTCGACCCAATAAAAGAGAGCATGCTTGCATGGGAACCACATCACAATCAACATGATCAACATAAGCACCAATGGAAAATAGACTCGGCATGTTTGCGCTACCTTGGCTTTTCCGAGTCATTTAACCATTGAATATGGTATGGATGTGGATGCGGTCGCGTGGTCAAGCCAAGCTTCTTGACCAAATCGAAACTCACCAAGTTGTTGCAACTTCCTCCATCAATGATGACACGTGCACGCCGGTTCTTGATTGCAAAGAAGGTCTGAAACAAATTATGGCGTTGAAGTTTATCGGGTTGTTGTACCTGCGTCGAGGACTCGCCGCACAATGATGCTCAGAGTGTCGCTGTGGACGCCCACCAAGGACGAGGTCGCCATCACCACCGCCATTGTCGTCCGAGGCGCTAAAGAACATCATCATCCTCCTCGACATCCGGCGTTGATGTAGCCTCCATCTTCTGTGGCGATGTATGCCCGCTGGCTAGAGCAATTCTTCTACACATGACCAAGCCCATGGCGCGGTGGCAATGAATGCCTGAGGAGCGACCGTTGAAGCCATGGAAGAAGAACTTGGCCGGGCCCCGCAAAGAATTTTTGTAGAATCTGCAAGGCCTGCCGTGGAAGGTGGCTTCGTATGCTGCTGCCATCTTGTTCAAAGGTGGTGGAGGAGAACAAAATGCGAAGAAGACTTGGGCAGTCCGCCGATGTAGTCGTCAAGGCGTGTAGAAGGGTCGTCCATGCGTGCCTTAGTTGATTCTCGGCGTCCTCGCAATTTTTTTCTGCAAGCATAGCAAGGTGGAACAACGGTTGATGTGGTAAATTCTTTATAATAAAAATGTCCTCGAATTTCACGCCAGTAACCCGTAGAAACGACAAATCTTATCCTCCGTGTCCTCAACAATCCCACAACGCACCATACCTTTTTGAAGCTCAAAGATAATAGTCTTGAATGTAACTATCACCTTGTTCTAAGCGCTGCAATTTTTTCTCAATTCAAGTTTATATGAGGGAGGAACAAACGACACGCATAGCTTCTTTTAATCGCTCCCATGTATCAAAGTTGTAGCGCATGGTACTTAGTTCATTCCACCGATAATAGCAAAGTCCTTAAACTCACTAGTAGCTCGCCTAACTCTATGTTGTTCGTGAACTAAGTGAGAATTAAACTTACTTCACCGTCATCTCCCAATCAAGATATATTTCAGCATCATAAAGACCGAAAACGATGGAATGGTAAACTTGACTTTAGCAAAAGGGTCGTCGTTACCATGACGGTTCTGGTTATTACCTCCCATACCATGTCGGTTTTGCTGAAGACGATGATGTAGTCGTGCATCTTGTGTCGCCCGCCGATCAATGTTGCCATCTGTATCATGCACTGTGTTGTCATCAGGATGATGGCCGTCACTGACAGGTGGCAGGCGTGCCTCCAATGTGTCCATCCGACCAGTGAGGTCAGCCATCCTTCGCTCCACCCGCTCAATGCCTTCCGTGGTGTTCAACTGGGCAATGGCGGCGACGATGGTGTCCAATCTTGCGCCGAGATCACTGAGTGAAGCATTTTGTTTGTCGAGCGCAGCTTGTAGCTGGCCGTGACTAACACACTCGTTGAAATCGATCAGTGTCCCGTCCCCTTCGTCTCCTGCCATGGTTAGTGGAAACACAGGGAAAACAAAAGGATTATTCCTATCAACTACAAAGGAAGGACAGTAGGAATCTGCAAAGGAAGTAGCTTACCAAGCTCTCACAAGTGTTCTTAACAAAGCAAGGCAAAGGATACCTGGAGAGTGTGATCTGGCGATTGCAAGGGTCAAAACTGCTATCCTAAGTAGGTATATGGAGCTTGAAGGCCAAATATATTAGTGGAACACAAAGCAATAACAGATAGTAATGATGAATAAACGTCCAAAGCACTGGTCCTAGTTGCTGGTCTAAATGTGTCCTATAACAAGTATGATATGGTGAACAAGGAGTCAAGAACAGAATAATGAAGCAAAGACAGCAACAAAGATGGCCAGGCACCGAGAAACTTAATTCAGCACAAGCACAAAATACATGAAGCTCTGTCACCTAAAACTGTGCTCTGTCACGATTTTTTTTTGCCACGGATAGCACTCACAGCACTATCCTAGGTGCCAAAAATTTCTTTTTTTCTTTTTATTTTTTTGTATGTTTTTCGCAAAGCAGAGCACAGGAATAGGAACCACACAAATTTTCACGTCAATCTGATGTAAGGTGTGGTCTAAGAAAATGATGAATGTGCTAAAAATTCGGTGATGAAATTTCGGAGCTCGAGTACTACACTTTCCAGCCGAATTTGGGCAAAATAAATTACCGAATCCGACAAAGTCGGAAGATTCGATGTAAAATTTAATTTCACCCAATTTCAACACAACAAATCGCCTGATTTGAGTCCAGATCACGAAAGTTATGGCCGCTTGAAGTAGGGCCTACGAGTTATGTTTTTGTGGAGGCCAAACTACAATCGGTAGAAGCAATTGGTGGGGTGGGGCGGAAGCTCGTGGAAAGGTGGGGATGGTGCCGGGTGATCACGAGACGCGATGGATGACTCAAACAGAGGGTGGGATATGGGTGGAAAATAAAATTGAAGGCTAGGGTTTGTATGAGAGGTAGCGGAAGCAAGACAATCGACTAGGGTTTGTATGAAAGGTAACGAAGCAAGACAACCCAAACAAAACACGATCTAAACCAAGAACACAACTCGACTAAGGACACAAACTCAACACTACGGACTCGAATCAAATTGTGCAAAAGGCTAAACGAGATCTAGGACAGGAAATAACCTATGACTACAATTTTTGTAGGGCTTTTCTTGGACTCTAGGATGAAAACGAAACAACAAGGTGGGGTAAATTCAACCCGAAGGAACACCAAGCTCGATTACCACTTGATAGGAACGGGTCCCGATCTTCCAACAGTTCGATATGTTCGATTTGGTGGAGGCGCGACACAATCGATCCTCTTCCGCACAACACGTTCCAAACCCGCAATCGCAGCACAACGCTCTCCTCGGGTTATCAACCGCAGCAGCCTGTTGACTCGCCAAGAAGGCCAATCCTTGCTGCGAATCGAAGAACACAAGCAAGAACAACGAAGATCACAACTGAATTGCAGATGTATTGATTTAGCACTCGAAAGTTGGGGTCTCACAAACCGATGAACGGCGAAACTGTTCAAAGACATAATTAATCTAAGCAAAACCCAACCCTAATGGTGGGGGTGGCGGCTGTATATAAAGGAGTAAGAGGCATGCAAACCCCTGACACGTCCCACGGACTCCAACACGATACAAAGCTGAACGGCCCAAAGACGGTGCCGCAGCACCTGACAGATTCTGAACGTCCACTTGTTTCGACGATTCCCGTCGACTCAGAAGGAATTTTGACATGAGACCAGATCCATTGGAAAGGTTATCTTCTCAGCTTTCCATACATATGTGGAACGTCCAAAACGGAGTCCGGATGCAATCTGGGCGTCCGTTTTAGTGCAGCCTGGTCCTGGACTCCGAGTTGGATTCGAAGTCGGCCACCCTGACAGATTCTGAACGTCCACTTGTTTCGACGATTCCCGTTGACACAGAAGGAATTTTGACATGAGACCAGAGCCATTGAAAGGTTATCTTCTCAGCTTTCCATACATATGTGGAACGTCCAAAACGGAGTCCGGATGCGATCTGGGCGTCCGTTTTAGTACAGCCTGGTCCTGACTCCGAATTGATTCGAAGTGGCTTGAGTTGGACATCCAACATGATTTGACCACCCTTGCTGGACTTGTGCGCTCGCCCCTTCTCCAAGTACTTCCTGATCCTCTCCATGGTTCCTAATCATAATTAAATCATTAGGTAGTAATCGATTCTCAAATGAACAAAAGAAGTACTTAGGAACAGTTCACCAGAAATTCAATTGTCGGTAGCGAGCTCTAGTGATTGGTCCTGAATATCAAGTGGAGGAGTGTTGTGTATATCCCAAGAAGTGATGTCTCATCATCCTCCCAAGTGGAGGACTAACTGTTCATTTGAGCTGCTGGTCCTTTTAAGATAGTTGAGAAGCTAAATGATAATGCATGGCTTCATTTTCTTCTCACCTCATTTTCTTCTCCCAAGTATGGCTTCAAATCTGAAATGTTAAAGGTGGGACTAACCCCAAACTCGGGAGGAAACTCAAGTTTATATGCATTATCATTTAGCTTCTCAACTATCTTAAAAGGACCAGCAGCTCAAATGAACAGGTTAGTCCTCCACTTGGGAGGATGATGAGGACATCACTTCTTCGGATATACACAACACTCCTCCACTTGATATTCAAGGACCAATCACTAGAGCTCGCCCGACAATTGAATTTACAGTGAACTGCTCCTAAGTACTTCTTTTTGTTCATTTGAGAATCGATTACTACCTAATGATTTAATTATGATTAGGAACCATGGAGAGGATCAGAAGTACTTGGAGAAGGGGCACGAGGCGCACAAGTCCAGCAAGGGTGGTCAAATCATGTTGGATGTCCAACTCAAGCCACTTCGAATCCAATTCGAGTCCAGGACCAGGTTGCACTAAAACGGACGCCCAGATCGCATCCGGACTCCGTTTTGGACGTTCCACATATGTATGGAAAGCTGAGAAGATAACCTTTCCAATGGCTCTGGTCTCATGTCAAAATTCCTTCTGTGTCAACGGGAATCGTCGAAACAAGTGGACGTTCAGAATCTGTCAGGGTGGCCGACTTCGAATCCAACTCGGAGTCCAGGACCAGGTTGCACTAAACGGACGCCCAGATCGCATCCGACTCCGTTTTGGACGTTCCACATATGTATGGAAAGCTGAGAAGATAACCTTCCAATGGATCTGGTCCCATGTCAAAATTCCTTCTGAGTCGACGGGAATTGTCGAAGCAAGTGGACATTCAGAATCTATCAGGTGCTGCGACACCGCCTTTAGGCCGCTCGCTTTGTATTGTGTTGAGTCCATTAAGGACGTGTCCAGGGTTTTACACGCCTTACTCCTTTATATACAGCGCCACCCACACCATTAGGGTTGGGTTTGCTTAGATTAAATCTGTCTTTGAACAGTTTCGCTGCTCATCGGTTTGTGAGACCCCAATTATCGAAAGTGCTACATCAATATATCTGCAATTCAGTTGTGTTCTTCCTTGTTCTTGCTTGTGTTCTTCGATTCGCAGGCGAGGATTAGCCTTCTTGGCAAGGTCAACCGGCAGCGCACGGTTGATAACCCGAGGAGACGTG
Source organism: Bonia amplexicaulis (assembly GCA_036346245.1). Taxonomy (NCBI): domain Eukaryota; kingdom Viridiplantae; phylum Streptophyta; class Magnoliopsida; order Poales; family Poaceae; genus Bonia; species Bonia amplexicaulis. The sequence continues at coordinate 56,459 of JAYGGG010000088.1, read as the reverse complement.
CTGCGATTGCGGGTTCGAACGTCTTTCGGAAGCCGGATCGACGGTGTCGCGCCTCCACCAAATTGAACATATCCAACTCGTTGAAGATTGGGACCCTGCTCCCATCGAGAGGGAAGGTGGGGAGTGGGGAGGAGGATGGTGCGGTGCCGAGGGAGGTCTCGGAGGGGCTTTTATAGGGAGGAGATGGGTGGTGGTCGCGGAATCCGCAGACGGGAGGCGAAGAATTGTGTGAAAGCAAACGGTTTTGCGCCATTAATGGCCTCGGGATGCGGTGGAGAGGGAGGAAGCCGAGGCGACGCTCATCGGGAGAGAAAACGACGCACGGAGCTCGGGCACCATTAACGGCGGCGGCAGTTTTGCGGTGGGGGAGGCGAGGCGACGGTCCCGAGGCTACCACGGGTGGCGGCGGGTGGGGTGGCCGGGCGGCGTCAGGAGGCGCTACGGCCGGAGAAGGTGAGGGGGCGGCGGGTGTGCCGTTCGGCCAAAATGAGGAGGAGAGAGAGAGTAAAAATTTGAAGAAGATGATGAGGTTAGGGATGACAAGTGGGTCCCACTAGTAAGTGAGAGAGAGAGAGTGAGAGAGTGTTAAAAATAATCGATGGTTTAGATTGAGACAAGTGGCAAGATCTTGGCCTTTGATTTTAAATGAAGATGAGGGGTTTGGATTAAATGAGAGAAGGGTATGATTTAATCCTGGTGCGACACTTGTCACCACCGGATTAATCCGGTTTTAAATTCGGATTTTATTTTCGAAAATAGGAGGAGATTTCTTAAACACTTTAAAAATAGTAAATAATATTTAAAAATTCTATAAAAATTACAGAAAATCCTTGGGGATGTTTTGTACTTAAGAAAAATATTTTTAATTCATTTTGACCATTTTAACACTTTCTAAAAATATCTTTTGGCATAAAAAATATATTTTAATTTCCAGACAATTCTCAAAAATTCCATAAAATTTAGGGAGGCCTAGAAAATCAAAATAAATACTTTTTAGCTTTAAGAAAATATTTAAAACATACTTTCTTGCTTTTAGGCTTTGAAATAAAATCCAGATAAAAACAAATAAATCCCAGAAAAATAATTAAGGCAAAAGGAAAATTTTTGGGATGTTACAAACCTACCCCTTAAAAGAAATCTCACCGAGATTTGCACTAGCTATCAAAGAGATGGGGATGGTTGGTTCTTAAATCCTCTTCTCGCTCCCTGTGTTGCTTCATCCTCGGATGGTTACTCCAATCGAACTCTACGTAACTTGATTACCCTTTTTCTGGTTTGACGCTCTGCTGTTTCCAAGATCTTGATTGGCTGCTCTTAATAAGAAAAATCTTCTTGCAGATCCAAATTTTCCAAAGCTGCTTGCTCTGCTGGAATTTGGAGGCATTTCTTTAATTGAGATACATGGAAAACATTGTGCACTCCTGACAAACTTGGCGGCAGATCCAATTGATATGCAACTTCCCCTTTGCGGCTGAGAATCTTGAAAGGTCCGATATATCGGTGCAAGTTTTCCTCTTGTCTCGAAATCTTTTTACCTCAAGAGGGATACTTTGAGATAGACAAAATCATTAACTTCAAAGGTTAAATCTGGCCGATTATCGGATAACTTTTCTCGCCTTGACTGGCTATTTTTAATCAGTCCCTGATTTTCCTTACTTTTTCTTCAGCATCATGAAGTAAATTTGGACTAGCATCTTCAAATTTTTCTGGTTGTTCCCAGAGTAAAGGCGTTCTGCATTTTCTACCATAAAGTGCCTCAAAAGGTGCCATCTGCAAACTGGTCAGATAGCTATTGTTGTAAGAGAACTCTGCATAGGGTAATGACTTATCCCAACTATTTCCAAAATCCAAGGCACAAGCTCTTAGCATATCCTCTAGAATATGATTTACTCGCCTGTCATCCATCATCACCGGGGATGATATGTTGTAAAGTTGCTTACTTCCCAATTCTTCATGAATTTTCTTCCAAACCGGAAGTGAATTGACTTCCTATCTATCGACACTATCTTTTAGGAACCCATGCAAACACACAATCTTGGACATATACTGCTTACGCTAGTTTACCACCGAGTATGTAGTCTTGATCGGTATAAATGTGCCACTTTGGTTAACCGGTCAATTCTTACCCGATGGAATCATAACCGGATTGAGTTCAGGCGGTCCAGCTTATGAAATCCATGCCTATTTCTTCCCACTTCCAACTGAATAGGCAAGGGTTGCAATAATCCTCGCGGCTTCGATGTTCGCTTTAACCTTTGACAGTGTCACAAGCATCAATGAATTTCGCAATTTCTTTCTTCATACTAACCCACCAATATCTCTTTAAGGTCCCGTACATCTTGGTACGTCCGGGAGGATTGAGTATGGGGTTTCATGTGCTTCTTGCAGAATCAAATTCTTAATCTCTAGATTATTGGGAACACAGATACGATTCTCATACCAAACAGTTCCATGTTCATCTTCACTGAATCCAGGTGATTTGCCTCTTCTCATATTCTTTTTGATTTCCTGAATATACTCATCAACTTTCTGAGCTTCCTTGATCTGATCCGGTAGGGTTGACTGGATCTCTAAGGCTGTAAGAACACTCTGCTCTTCTGAATTCAAACTTAAGTGAGAGACTCCTTCTTGAAGTTGAGTCTGATCTGCTTCTGTCAAAACATTCTTTGTATAAGACTTTCTGCTGAGCGCATCGGCTACAACATTGGCTTTTCCTGGGTGATAATGGATTCCAATATCATAATCCTTTATTAACTCAAGCCATCTTCTCTGCCTTAAGTTAAGCTCTGCCTGGGTGAAAATATACTTCAAACTCTTATGATCCGTATATATTTCACAACGATTACCATTGAGGTAATGACGCCAAATCTTCAGAGCATGCACTATGGCTGCTAATTCCAAATCATGAGTAGGATAATTACTTTCATGAGGTCTTAACTGACGAGATGCATAGGCTATTACCCGGCCTTCTTGCATCAAAACACATCCAAGACCTTGACGTGAAGCATCACAAAATACTTCAAAATCCTTATGCACATCTGGCAGGATAAGAACTGGTGCTGAGACTAACTTGTTCTTGAGGGTCTGAAAACTTTGCTCGCAAGCTTTTGTCCAATCGAACTTCTTTTCCTTTTTCAGAAGCTGAGTCATTGGCTTGGCCAACTCTGAGAATCCTGCTATAAAGCGACGATAGTAACCGCAAGTCCAAGGAAACTTCGACTTGATTCATCGACTTGGGTTGCTTCCATTCCAAGATCGCTTCTACTTTGGAAGGATCCACAGCAACTCCTTCAGCTGTCACAATATGCCCCAGAAAGGCAACTTCTTTTATCCAAAATTCACATTTACTGAACTTGGCATAAAGCTGATGTTCTCTGAGCTTTTCCAAAGTTATCCGAAGGTGTTTCTCATGCTCTTCCTTATCTTTTGAATAGATAAGAATGTCATCTATAAAGATCACAATGAACTTGTCCAAGTATTCCATGAATACACTGTTCATCATACTCATAAAATATGCCGGAGCATTAGTCAATCCAAATGACATTACAGTGAACTCATAATGTCCATATCGAGTGGAGAAAGCAGTCTTGGGAATGTCCTCAGTTTTAATCCTTAACTGATGATATCCTGACCTCAAGTCTATCTTGGAGAAAATACTTGCTCCTTTCAGCTGATCAAACAGATCATCTATTCGGGCAACGGTACTTATTCTTGATTGTAATCTCATTGAGTCCTCGATAATCTATGCACATCCTCATACTTCCATCTTTCTTTTAACAAACAACACAGTGATCCCCATGGTGAAGAACTTGGGCTAATATATCCTTTTCTTCCAACTCTTGAAGTTGCTTCTTTAGTTCGACTAGCTCATTTGCTGGCATTCTGTACGGTCTCTTTGAAATTGGTGCGGCTCCAGGAACTAGGTTGATCACAAACTCAATTTCCCTATCTCAAGGCATTCTGGCAATTCTTACGAAAACATCTGGATAATCTTGCACAACCGACACTTCTTCTAGGGCTTGAAGCTGGTTAATTCCACAAATTCCTTTTTCCGGTGTTTTTGGGATAAAAGTTACTTCTCTTCCCTGATTATTGGTGAGAGATAAGGATCGGCTAGCACAATTGATCCGTCCATTATTCTTGGCTAACCAATTCATTCCAAGAATGATATCCAAACCTTGGGATTCCAAAACTATAAGGTCTGCTATGAACAAAGTCCCATTTATGAGCATCTCTACTTTTGGACACAAGGTACTTGACCTCATTTTTGCCCCAGGGGAATGAACTATCATAGAGCTACCCATAGGTACTGTCCTTACCCCATTCTTAATCATAAAAGCTTTTGAAATGAAAGAATGGGCACAACATCTGGTGCAGACTAAGCTTCTTCAGCAGTGACATGGTTCACATGTCCCTTCATCGAGTTCTCCTGCTTCTTGAATTGCGGCCTTGGGGTCTGACTTCCTGATGCATTTGCATTAGCTGCAACTTGAAGCTTCTTCGGGCAAGATTTAGCATAATGTCCTGTTTCCTTGCAATAAAAGGTGTCACTCCTTCGTGAGGCGTACTCTTGGGCACCGCCATGGCTTGCTTGAGAGCTAGGACGATTGGTTTGCTGAGGTAGACGGTTGGAAGCTGGCCTGAAACTGCTTGACTGCGGCTTGAACTTATTGAAGGGGGTCTTGAACTGACTGTTCTGCGGAGAGGTAAAGCGAGCTTTTGAATATCCTCCTGGATTTCCTTCCGCATGCCCATCCTCCGCTTCGCTCTCCATTTCCTGCATTTTGCCTCTTGGCGAATAGCTTTGCTTACCAGTTGATGGAAATCAGCATAGTCACTAGAGATTAACTGCACAGCAAGATTGTCATTTAATCCTTCCAAGAACCTTTCTTGCTTGTCTTCATCAGTGGCTACGTTTTCTGGTGCATAGCGGGATAGTTGGTTAAATTTTGCGAGATACTCATTAACAGTAGCGCTTCCTTGGCGCAAAGCTCTAAATTCTTTCTTCTTCAGAATCTTGGTTCCCGTAGGGATGTGAGCCTTCTTGAATCATGCATGAACTCATTCCAAAAAATAGTCTGGGGGTTGGCATGAGAGGCGGTTAGAGTATCCCACCACTCAGAGGCTGGTCCGTTCAACTGATGGGTAGCAAAAAGAACCTTTTCCCGATCAGTACACTGCAGAATTTCCAACTTCTTTTCAATAGCACGGAGCCAGTCATCAGCATCCATTGGTTCGGTGCTACTTGAGAAAGTTGGGGGCCTCATTCTCAGGAATTCCGGCAGACGGCTTTGGGGAACTTGGGCTAACGGCTGCTGAATCTGCTGAGCTGAATTATTGATCGTTTGAGCTAAAAGCTGAATTAACTGCGTTTGATTGGCCATCAATTGAGCCCAATCCGGTCCGATTGCTGGCGGGGGTGGAGGAAAAGGAGCGGCTTCATTTCCTTGTGCTCCGACACTCTCGTTGGGATTTCCTTCGATGGCATTCCTTCTGGTGTTCACCATCTTGCTGCAGGCTCTAGATTTAGAGGAAAGAAAGAGAGATTTAGGAGAGGGTCTATGTAACATTCCCACCAACAAAAACACAGCACAACTCAAGAACTTAAATAACATCCAAGAAAATACTTCATTAATAAATATAATCTTGAGGCTGTTGACAAAGGAATAACAGCTCACAAGTAACGTTTTCTAAGGATAACTTAAGCAATGACTCCTAACATTAGCGCTACTTCCACCATCCGGATCTTGCGCTTCTTGGGTGGCAGCACGGTGACAGAAGATCCTTCATCTTCAGCTTGGTACTGAGCCAACTCTTCCTCTCTGACTCAAGTCTCGTGAAATGAGCTCAACTCCTCCAGAGTGGCTTGGTACGCATAGTCCAAGGACTTGGTGAACTGCACTTGACGAACAAGCCGGGGGTTGCCCTCGAATCTCGTGGTGGAGTAGACGCTGTTGGTGCTGACAGGAAACCGGCTGGGGTAGTATCGGAAAGTAGAGCGTTGCAGATCCTGTGCGTAGATGTCCCTTAGCTGGCGAATTCCTTCGCGAGCAGCATCCTGGATCCCGTTGGAGAAGGTGTCTCGAGGCATTGGGGCGTCGAAGGTATGGGTAGCTGCCTCATCTCCTATGTTGGCGAAGATCAACACTTCAACCCTCCAACGTTCTTGGTTTCCATAGGTGCTCAGGTACCCCTGGTAAATAGGGCGAGCCTGAAAACCTATCTCTTGAAGAAGAGTCCAAAGGCAGTCAGCTAGGTGTCCAGCAAGGGTTCCATGGGTGACTTGGGTAGGACGTTCAGCCATCTACAAATTTAGAATAAGAGGAGAAATTAGTAAACAAATTTTAAATTAGAAGTTAGTTGAGAGAGAATGCGGAAAGAGCTGGATTCAGAAATTTTAAAGTATTTGAATATTTAAAATATATCCTTAAAGTTTGTCCATTCTATTCTATCTACGGTCACGTCTTAGGGTCAACATGCTCGATACCATCTCTGTCGGGACCCGGAGCAACCACTCCAAGACCCTCTGTGTTATTTGCACCATCCCAGGAAAGCTTAGTGCACACAGGGTTCCAGCAATGAATATCTCACATTCAACCACAATATATTAAAGCAAAGGTTTGATAATAAGTTCAAAGTTTACAATAAAGCACAACAACAAAATAACAGCGGAAACCAAATAAGATAACGGCCCATCCAACCTTCCCACAAGGCGAATTGATCAGAAGACGTGGCCTAATCGTAGTCCTCACCGCAATCGTCAAGTCTTCTTCCGAAAGAGTTAGATAGAGCCACATGAGTACAAACGTACTCCACAAGCTACACCGGGAGATTTAATGATTGAATGCATGCATAAGGATTTACAAGGATGGCATAATATAGTTGTTTGCGAAAATGACATTTGATTTAAACATCATTATTACAATAAAAGCTGATTTGAACACATTAAGTAAAACAACATTGTTCAAGATAATAACGTTAGTGAGGCTCCAACCAACACTAACCTATTCTCGGGTATCCCACCCGGACCATCTTCCCAAAAGATAACCAGATTTTCCATAAATCGATTTTATAACCAAAGTTTAATAAAACCAAACTCTAATCTGTGAAAACCCTACTCAAGATCTCCATGACCGCGACACGCCTATCCCGATAGTTTTACTCGCAGAGGTGTACAACTTACCCACAAGACATGTTCTCTCGCTTTGCCACGCGATTAACACACCCTTAGGTGTGTGGTCGAGAGTTCACGACAAAGCCTTTACAATGCTTAGTTGTCAAAAGATAACGCCCACTAAGGTTTCACTACAACACGAATCCACATGTTGGAGCCCCCTTTTGTGCCATGTGAGACTTCCCGTGGCTTCACCATGCCCACATTCAACCTTTAGCGATATCTAGTTGAAACTTCACAAATTAGTTGGCTAGGTCCGTCCCATACCGGACTTGTGGTAGTACGGTGTGACTTTGTAAAAGTAGCTCACAGACCGGTCCTTAACTTGACTTAGGCCAAACCTCGAACCCCTTGTGCCGGGCAATCAACATCGAGCTACAACTACGATGCATGCCAGCAAGCACCCACCATCTTACCATTGCCTAAGTCTAAACCAGTTTTATATTTTGTTTATAAACATTTCATAAGCAATTCCGACTTTCCAAAGTCAAGAAATCCATTTTAAAGTCTATCATTTTATGTGAAGGAAGTTCCCAAATCTTAATATTCTTGGCATGGCTAAGCAATTCTACCAAATGTCTAGTTAATACTAATGTACCAACTAGGTTTTATCTAGGTTTGACAAGGTATATTGACATGAAATATCAAATTGGCTATACAAAGGAATTAGGCATAACTATCATTCAAATTGAATTTAAACTAGAATTGAATAAAGCCGAACGGCCCAAAAGACGGTGTCGCAGCACCCTGATAGATTCTGGACGTCCACTTGTTTCGACGATTCCCGTTGACTCAGAAGGAATTTTGATATGAGACCAGATCCATTGGAAAGGTTATCTTCTCAGCTTTCCATACATATGTGGAACGTCCAAAACGGAGTCCGGATGCGATCTGGGCTTCCGTTTTAGTGCGGCCTGGTCCTGGACTCCGAATTGGATTCGAAGTCGGCTTGAGTTGGACATCCAACATGATTCGACCACCCTTGCTGGACTCGTGCGCCTCGTAGCCCTTCTCCAATACTTCTTGATCCTCTCCATGGTTCCTAATCATAATTAAATCATTAGGTAGTAATCGATTCTCAAATGAACAAAAAGAAGTACTTAGGAACGAGCTCACATGTAAATTCAATTGTCGGGCGCGAGCTCTAGTTATTGGTCCTTGAATATCAAGTGGAGGAGTGTTGTGTATATCCAAAGAAGTGATGTCCTCATCATCCTCCCCCTCTTGAAGCGGAGTTGTCCTCAACTCAGCCTCATCTTCTTCTCCGAAGCATGGCTTCAAATCTGAAATGTTAAAGGTGGGACTAACCCCAAACTCGGGAGGCAACTCAAGTTTATATGCATTATCATTTATCTTCTCAACTATCTTAAAAGGACCAGCAGCTCTAGGCATCAATTTTGACTTTCTTAACTCAGGAAATCTATCCTTTCGCAAGTGCAACCAAACAAAATCACCCGGTTCAAGTTTAACTTCCTTTCTACCTTTACTACCAAGAATCCTATATTTTCATTCATCTTTTCAATGTTTGCCTTACTAGTCTCATGCATTTTGATAATAAAATCAGCACGCCCTTAGCATCATTATGAACTCTCTCACTAGTAGGCAAAGGTAAAATATCAATAGGGCACGGGATTGAATCCATACACTACCTGAAAAGGACTTACCTTGGTGGTGGAGTGTTCCGCTCGATTATATGCGAACTCAACATGCGGCAAACACTCTTCCCATAGCTTCAAATTGTTCTTCAAAATAGCTCTCAACATGGTAGACAATGTGCGGTTCACCACCTCGGTTTGGCCATCAGTTTGTGGGTGACATATGGTAGAGAACAACAACTTTGTACCCAACTTGTTCCATAGAGTACGCCAAAAGTGACTCAAGAACTTGGCATCACGATCTGAAACAATAGTAGAAGGCATACCATGCAAACGAACTATCTCTTTGAAAAAGAGGTCAGCAATATGAACGGCATCATCGGTTTTATGACATGGGATAAAGTGAGCCATCTTAGAAAAACGATCCACAACAACAAAATGCTATCCTCCCCTCTTAGTCCCGGGCAACCCTAAAACAAAGTCCATAGAAATATCATCCCACGGAATAGAAGGAACAGAGTGGCATATATAAACCATGTGGATTCAAGCGAGACTTAGCTTTTTGACATGTAGTGCAATGAGCCACAAACCGCTCAACATCTCGCCTCATCTTTGGCCAAAAGAAATGTGTGGTCGAACGTCCTCCGTCTTCTTAGCACCAAATGACCCATCAAACCGCCTCCATGCGTCTCCTGCAACAACAAAAGACGAACGGATCTAAGCGAATGCATAGGCGGTTAGCTCTAAACAAAAACCCATCATTGATCACGAATTTATTCCATACTTGACCCTCTTTACAATGCAACAACACATCCTTAAAATCAGCATCAAAAGCATATTGTTCTTTAATAGTTTCAAGACCAAAATGCGACAATCAAGTTGAGACAACATGGTATAGCGTCGAGACAAAGCATCAAGAATCACATTATCCTTCCCTTTCTTGTGTTTAATGACATAAGGAAAAGATTCAATAAATTCAACCCACTTAGCATGTCTACGATTCAAATTGGTTTGACTACGAATATGCTTAAGTGATTCATGATCGGAATGAATGACAAATTCTTTAGGCCATAAATAGTGTTGCCACGCCTCTAAAGAACGAATAAGAGCATACAATTCTTTATCATACGTGGAATAATTAAGAACAGGACCATTCAATTTTTCGCTAAAGTAGGCAACAGGTTTACCTTCTTGCATCAACACACCACCAATACCAATTCCGCTAGCATCACATTCGAGTTCAAAAGTCTTACCAAAATTGGAAGTTGGAGCAATGGTGCGTCGTAAGCTTGTCCTTCAAAAGATTAAAGGACTCCTCTTGTGATGGCCCCAATGGAACACAACTCCTTCTTTGTCAACTCAATCAACGGTGTCGCAATGGTGCTGAATTCTTTGACAAAGCGGCGATAAAATCCTGCAAGGCCAAGAAAACTCCGCGACTTGGGAGACGGTCGTGGGCGTGGGCCAACTCCATATCGCCTCCACCTTGGCTCTATCAACCTCAATTCCTGTGGAGTCACAACATAGCCAAGAAAGAGACTCGATCCGTGCAAAGGTGCACTTCTCAAGGTTACCAAACAAACGTGCATCTCTTAAAGTATTAAAACAACACGTAAGTGAGTCGAATGTTCATCCATGGACTTGCTATAAATCAAGATATCATCAAAGTAAACGACCACAAATTTGCCAATGAAAGGACGAAACCTCATTCATTAATCTCATGAAAGTGCTAGGTGCATTAGTTAAACTAAAAGGCATGACTAACCACTCATACAAGCCGAACTTCGTTTTAAAAGCGCTTTCCATTCATCTCCAAGTTTCATTCTTATTTGGTGGTATCCACTACGAAGTCAATCTTTGTGAAAATTATAGCACCACACAACTCATCAAGCATGTCGTCTAGCCTAGGAATAGGATGACGATACCGTATAGTAATGTTGTTAATGGCCCTACAATCTACACACATACGCCAAGAACCATCTTTTTGGGAACCAAAAGAACAGAACAAAGACAAGGACTAAGGCTCTCACGTGACGTACCCACGGTCCAAAAGGTCTTGGACTTGGCGCTAAATCTCCTTAGTCTCTTCGGGATTGGTCCTGTACGCCGCACGGTTTGGCAAGCTCGCTCCAGGAATCAAATCAATCTGGTGCTCAATCCCTCGAATGGGTGGAAGTCCTGGAGGTATCTCATCAGGGAAAACATCTCTAAACTCCTGCAAAAGGTTGGTGACAGGAGCAGGCAAAGTGCAAGGCATATTATCAAGAGAAAATAAAGCATCTTTGCACACAAAAGCATAGCATGTATCATTAACATCATCAATTGCAGCAAGGTCTGATTTTGTGGCAAGCATAACAAATTTTTCAAATGGGTTACTTGCTGTTTTTCAGATTTATCATGTTCCTTTGGATCATTAGCAGAGCACTCTCGCCCTATCGGCCTCTATAATCTCAAACGGGTCAAAGGCGTTAAAGTAACTTTCTTTCCCTTATGCATAAAAGTGTATGTGTTACTACTACCATGGTGTAAAGCATCATTATCAAATTCCCAAGGTCGACCCAATAAAAGAGAGCATGCTTTCATGGGAACCACATCACAATCAACATGATCAACATAAGCACCAATGGAAAAATGGACTCGACATGTTTGCGTTACCTTAGCTTTTCCAGAGTCATTTAACCATTGAATATGGTATGGATGTGGATGCGGTCGCGTGGTCAAGCCAAGCTTCTTGACCAAGTCAGAACTCACCAAGTTGTTGCAACTTCCTCCATCAATGATGACACGTGCGCGCGGTTCTTGATCGCAAAGAAGGTCTGAAACAAATTATGACGTTGAAGTTTATCGGGTTGTTGTACCGCGTCTTGAGGACTCGCTGCACAATGATGCTCAGAAGCGTCGTGTGGACGCCCACCAGGATGAGGTCGTCATCACCACCACCATTGTCGTTCGAGGCAGAAGAACATCATCATCCTCCTCGACATCCGGTGCTGATGTAGCCTCCATCTTCGTGGCGATGTATGCCCGCTGGCTAGGGCAATTCTTACGCACATGACCAAGCCCATGGCAGCGATGGCACTCGAATGCCGGAGGAGCTGCCCGTTGAAGCCACGGAAGAAGAACTCTTGGCTGGACCCCGAAAGAATTTTTGAAGAATCTGCAAGGCGTGTCGTGGAAGGTGGCTTGGCGGCGCTGCCATCTTGTTCACATGTGGTGGAGGAGAACGAAACTCAAGAAGAATTGGGCAGTCCGTTGATGTAGTCGTTCGGGGTGTAGAAGGGTCGTCCGGTGCGTGCCTTCGTTGATTCTCGTCGTCCCCTCGCAATTCTTTTCTGCAAGCATAGCAAGGTGGAACAACTGGTTGATGATAGTAAATTCTTTATAATCAACAATGTCCTGAATTTCACGTAGAACCCCGTAGAAACGACAAATCTTATCCTCCGTGTCCTCAACAACCCCACAACGCACCATACCCTTTTGAAGCTCAAAGATAATAGTCTTGAATGAACTATCACCTTGTTCTAAGCGCTGCAATTTTTTCTCAATTCAAGTTTATATGAGGGAGGAACAAAACGATTACGCATAGCTTCTTTTAAGCGCTCCCATGTATCAGGTTGTAAGCGCATGGTACTTAGTTCATTCCACCGATAATAGCAAAGTCCTTAAACTCACTAGTAGCTTGTCTAACTCTATGTTGCTCGGGAACTAAGTGAGAGTTAAACTTACGCTCACCGTCATCTCCCAATCTAGATATATTTCAGCATCATAAAGACCAGAAAAAGATGGAATGGTAAACTTGACTTTAGCAAAGGATCGTCGTTACCATGACGGTTCGGTTATTACCTCCCATACCATGTCGGTTTTGCTGAAGACGCCGACGTAGTCGTGCATCTTGTGTCGCCCACGATCAATGTTGCCATCTGTATCATGCAGTGTGTCATCATCATGATGATGGCCGTCATTGACAGGTGGCAGGCGTGCCTCCAATGTGTCTATCCGACCAGTGAGGTCAGCCATCCGCCGCTCCACCCGCTCAATGCCTTCCGTGGTGTTCAACTGGGTAATGGCGACGACGATGGTGTCCAATCTCGCGCCGAGATCAGTGAGTGAAGCGTTTTGTTTGTCGAGCGCAGCTTGTAGCTGGCCGAGACTAACACACTCGTTGAAATCGACTGGTGTCCCATCCTCTTCGTTTCCTGCCATGGTTAGTGGAAATACAGGGAAAACAAAAGGATTATCCCTATCAACTACAAAGGAAGGCAGTGGGAACCCGCAAAGGAAGTGACTTACCAAGCTCTTACAAGTGTTCTTACCAAAGCAAGGCAAAGGATACCTGGAGAGTGTGATCCGGCGATTGCAAGGTTCAGAACTGTTGATGAGGACATCACTTCTTCGGATACACACAACACTCCTCCACTTGATATTCAAGGACCAATCACTAGAGCTCGCGCCCGACAATTGACTTTAGAGGTGAGCTCGTTCCTAAGTACTTCTTTTGGTTCATTTGAGAATCGATTGCTACCTAATGATTTAATTATGATTAGGAACCATGGAGAGGATCAAGAAGTACTTGGAGAAGGGCTACGAGGCGCACAAGTCCAGCAAGGGCGGACGAATCATGTTGGATGTCCAACTCAAACCGACTTCGAATCCAATTCGGAGTCCAGGACCAGGCTGCACTAAAACGGACGCCCAGATCGCATCCGGACTCCGTTTTGGACGTTCCACATATGTATGGAAAGCTGAGAAGATAACCTTTCGAAACAAGTGGACATCCAGAATCTGTCAGGGTGCTGCGACACCGTCTTTTGGGCCGCTCGCTTTGTATCGTGTTGGAGTCCATTAAGGACGCGTCCAGGGTTTTGCACGCCTTACTCCTTTATATACAGCCGCCACCCCACCATTAGGGTTGGGTTTTGCTTAGATTAATTCTGTCTTTGAACAGTTTCGCCGTCATCGGTTTGTGAGACCCCAACTATCGAGTGCTTCATCAATATATCTGCAATTTGGTTGTGTTCTTCCTTGTTCATGCTTGTGTTCTTCGATTCGCAGGCGAGGATTAGCCTTCTTGGCAAGGTCAACCGGGCAGCGCACGGTTGATAACCTGAGGAGACGTGGTGCTGCGATTGCGGGGTTCGGGACGTGCTGTTCGGAAGCCGGATCGATTTGTGTCGCGCCTCCACCAAATTGCGGCCTGGTCCTGGATTCCGAATTGGATTCGAAGTCGTCTTGAGTTGGACATCCAACATGATTCGACCACCCTTGCTGGACTCGTGCACCTCGTAGCCCTTCTCCAAGTACTTCTTGATCCTCTCCATGGTTCCTAATCATAATTAAATCATTAGGTAGTAATCGATTCTCAAATGAACAAAAAGAAGTACTTAGGAACGAGCTCACATGTAAATTCAATTGTCGGGCGCGAGCTCTAGTGATTGGTCCTTGAATATCAAGTGGAGGAGTGTTGTGTATATCCGAAGAAGTGATGTCCTCATCACTTCTTATTCAGAGATTGTATGTATATTTGACACCATGGTTGCTACACAGTTCATATATATTGTAACAAAAACGTTCTATGTTTAGCAATAAGTAATTAGCCCAATCTCTATCGTGTTAGCTCTGAATTGGAAATAAACAGTCCAAATTGTACATCTTTAAGATATATACAAATTACACACCATGAATGACCTCTGAAAATGCCATACTGGTTGCAAAATCATCTATGCCAGGACACGAAACTTGCATTCTAAACCCTATGTGTTTACTGTGCTGGTGCCACGTTTAGTGGGTAGCAATAAATACATCAATGGAAGGGAGAGATAAATGGGACACCAAAATGCAAAATGTATGTCTCATCCCAACCATAGGCAACTGACTTGGGCACAACCCTAGAAGTCGGCATCTTCATCGCCAAAACTGTTGCGTAATAGTTACCACATGACGAGTCTTCTTCTACATCCTCTGAACATGTGAAACAAGCAACGGTGAGTACGAAATGTATTCCATAAAACATTTGAGCAAACATATATAGTATGCATGTGTTGACAAAGATAGCTTTCTAGACTATTTTGATTGGAAAAACATTCGTTCAATCGAAATAACCGAGAATAGATTGCACACTAAGTCCTAAGAACATTTGTCGGACCCCGGAGCAACTACTTCTAGATCCTCTATGTAAAACACACTAGTCCAGGATCAACTAGTGCACACAGCAGTAACATGGACACACATCAAGCACAATGACAAACGTTATTAAATAAGAAGGGTACGGCCTTATGAGCAAAGTTTACATTCATGGCCCATAGGTCAAATTTATATATAAGCAGCCCAAGGAAAAACTGAAACAGAAGAAGCTCAAAGCCTGCTAGCAGGAAAACAACAGTACGACATGGCCTACACATCCTTAACGTCACCGAAGTCGATGCAGTCCACTTTTGAGCAACAAACTTAAGTAAGAGTGAGCAGAGTAGAAGAAATAAGAGGGAAGATAATGAAACTGTGATATTCCGTACTCAACACACTGACGAACATGTTAGATTCGGTCCGTGATCATCTAGTAAGGTTAGGGGCCCGAAACAAGTTCATTCAAAAATACTTTACATGGGGGCTACAATCTCAGAACAATTGACAAGATGTCGGGTCCAGTGAGCTTCGACGCAATGGACTTGGGGATGCTGGTTGTGAGCGCCACCATGTTGATAAGATTGTTGGTGGTCATTCTCTACTATAGACTAGTAAGCCATCGATCGATCTCGGTAATTTCCTTGGAAAGCATGGACGTCATGGTCTTGATGTCACCGTTCTCATAATCGGATCCCATGGTTTGCCCCGACACCAATTGTCTAAACCTCAAGATTGAGATCGCAACAGTGTCGTGGGACATGTCCGGGTTGTAAAGTGTTACGTGTGCACGGGTTGTATTGCCTTGGTTCCAAAAATACGATCGATAACCCAAAAGCTTCTAATTGGCAAAATAAAAAAGTAAACGTAAGCAAGCAACAACACATGACGAGTACATATAATAGTTTTCATTCCAAGATGTTCATCACGTTATTATTTTGTATCATAAATGATATACAACAGAGATTCACGGCCATTGTAGGGCAGGATGGGAGATTGCATCTGAGGAGGAGTGCATTGAGCGTGGGCGTGTCGCTCGCATTGGGGCCTTGTCTGGAAGCAAGATGCTCCTGGAAAATCCGCATAACAAGATGCGATTATTTTTGCGGTTCTTTGTCCTCCCACATGGACATGCCACATACTTGTTTCCATTCATCTCGGTCAATGGTTTGACCTGCGCAAATATGGGTGTTTAGTTCGACTCAATTTTAGGGTAAAATAAAAGAAATTTTCATAGAATGTAATGGTTTCTTTTGTACGGGAGTTGGATTTTTTTGTAGCCAAATTATGTTGAAACAACCAATAGCTTCATCAGAATTCACCTAATTGCTTCTTATGCATGCACTTACACTGTGAAAGAGTCATGATACATCCGAGGATAACCATCGTAAGCATCACGACCTTGTCGCCTCCATTAGAAGCTTCGCCATATATGTAGTCTTCCTATTCGTAGATTGTATGTATATTTGACACCATGGTTGCTACAGTTCATATATATTGGAACAAAACGTTCTATGTTTAGCAATAAGTAATTAGTCCAATCTTTGGGTGGCTTATCATCCCAAATTAAATAACATCTATTTTACAACATTGGAATGAAAATTTTCTATGTTTAGTAGGTAGTCATTATGTCCGAGCTAGTGGATTATCCTCCCAAATTTCATAGCATCTATTATTCCATGCATATGTTTTCCTATTGGTGACTTGATTTAGTCCACTCAAGCGAAGATACGCATCGGACAGCTTGATTGAACAACACTAAATATATAGAGTTTGCGACAAGGAGGACAACAATCCACAGTGGGGCCATGCAGACATGTGAGGCCAGACTACCTATTGTAAGGTATGTGGTGACCGAGGGTCCCGTCGTGTGGTGCCATTGGTTTGTGGGGCCGAACCGATGTCACATGAATCCAATGAAGGTATCAGAGTTTGGATGCCTCGGAGTGGATCCCTGGGTATCTTTATACCCCTAGCTGACCAAGGTGTCTTGCTCGACGTCAGAGAGTTTCAAACAACCGGTAGGCAAGTGGAAGTTGGATTGCGGTTCAAATCTCGGTGGACTTTTGTTGTGCGCAAAGAACCTTACCAAGGCCCAATCTCTATCGTGTTAGCTCGAATTGGAAATAAACAGTCAAATTGTACATCTTGAAGATATATACAAATTACACACCATGAATGACCTCTGAAAATGCCATCTTGGTTGCAAAATCATCTATGCCAAGACACAAATCTTGCATTCTAAACCCTATGTGTTTACTATGCTGGTGCCACGTTATGTGGGTAGCAATAAATACATCAATGGAAGGGAGAGATAAATGGGACACCAAAATGCAAAAAGTATGTCTCATCCCAACCATAGGCAACTGACTTGGGCAGAACCCTAGAAGTCGGCATCTTCATCGCCAAAACTGTTGCGTAATAGTTACCACATGACGAGTCTTCTTCTACATCCTCTGAACATGTGAAACAAGCAATGGTAGAGTACGAAAATGTATTCCACAAAACATTTGAGCAAACATATATAGTATGCATGTGTTGACAAAGATAGCTTTCTTGACTATTTTGATTGGAAAACATTCTTTCAATCGAAATAACCAGAATAGGTTGCACACGGAAGTTCTAAGAACATTTATCGGACCCCGGAGCAACTACTTCTAGATTCTCTATGTAAAACACACTAGTCCAGGATCAACTAGTGCACACAGCAGTAACATGGACACACATCAAGCACAATGACAAACGTTATTAAATAAGAAGGGTACGGCCTTATGAGCAAAGTTTACATTCATGGCCCATAGGTCAAATTTATATATAAGCAGCCCAAGGAAAAACTGAAACAGAAGAAGCTCAAAGCCTGCCAGCAGGAAAACAACAGTACGACATGGCCTACACATCCTTAACGTCACCGAAGTCGATGCAGTCCACTTTTGAGCAACAAACTTAAGTAAGAGTGAGCAGAGTAGAAGAAATAAGAGGGAAGATAATGAAACTGTGATATTCCGTACTCAACACACTGCCGAACATGTTAGATTCGGTCCGTGATCATCTAGTAAGGTTAGGGGCCCGAAACAAGTTCATTCAAAAATACTTTACATGGGGGCTACAATCTCAGAACAATTGACAAGATGTCGGGTCCAGTGAGCTTCGGCGCAATGGACTTGGGGATGCTGGTTGTGAGCGCCACCATGTTGATAAGATTGTTGGTGGTCATTCTCTACTATAGACTAGTAAGCCATCGATCGATCTCGGTAATTTCCTTGGAAAGCATCGACGTCATGGTCTTGATGTCACCGTTCTCATAATCGGATCCCATGGTTTGCCCCGACACCAATTGTCTCAACCTCAAGATTGAGATCGCAACAGGTGTCTGTGGGACATGTCCGGGTTGTAAAGTGTTACGTGTGCCTGGGTTGTATTGCCTTGGTTCCAAAAAATACGACTGGATAACCCAAAAGCTTCTAATTGGCAAAATAAAAAAGTAAACGTAAGCAAGCAACAACACATGACGAGTACATATAATAGTTTTCATTCCAAGATGTTCATCACGTTATTATTTTGTATCATAAATGATATACAACAGAGATTCACGGCCATTGTAGGGCAGGATGGGAGATTGCATCTGAGGAGGAGTGCATTGAGCGTGGGCAGCGGTCGCTTTGCATTGGGGCCTTGTCTGGAAGCAAGATGCTCCTGGAAAATCCGCATAACAAGAGGCGATTATTTTTGCGCTTGCTATCCTCCCACATGGATGTAACACCCCAGCCTAACATAGGCCTGAAATGCTACTAACTATCCACAATAAAACAACAACTAATATAGGTTACCTAAAAATTTGGCATAACCTCCTTTGTTTATTAACCGATGGCGCTTTAATAAGCATGAATAGCACAAGTTCTAAATAATGAACGGAAAGATAATATCCAATGGCACTAAGTCTTTATTACATTTAATCTGATGGAATATAAACTGAACCAATTAAGCTAACAAGCCAACAAGTTTATCATGACTGTCTTTATTTCTTAGTGAAGGAATTGTGCACGTGAATCTGAACTAGCCATTCATGTCCCCATGTATGCTGATCTCACATTGGTACCTAAAACAAATAAACAAACAACAAGAGTGAGTCCAACGACTCAGCAAGTATAACTGTATCAAATGCAAGCATGAACATTAACTCTCAAGTTAAACATATTACATATGAATTTCATGCTATGCATTATGATCAAAACTCTCTTTCTCATCTCTTTCGCATTTTACCGTACGCGGAGTGTGCATCCGTCAATGCACACCATGCCTGCACCCTCGGTGCAGGGACCAATGCCCACACCCGCAAGTGTGGGGACCTCGATGCTTGATCACCACATGACCAAGACTTCAACAATTCTCAATATGATGCATATATGTGAATGTATCAACAAGATAACATGCATTCACCATACTACGCATCAACAACTCTCATAAATGCCATAATGTAAACAGAACATAAATAGCATTAACAACTCAGAACATTACTCAAGTTCATAAGTAAAGCATTCAAAACTCAAATACCACTCATATCATCCAAATCACTCAATCACACAGATTAATCATAGCAAGGTTATACTTGCCTCAACCGCGAGAAAATGAAGAACGCGTAGAAGGCACAACCCGAATCCGCTCTCCTCCTGAATATTTAATTAATAATTACTAATATGACAGTAGCGGGTTTCTAGATATAAAATAACAGCAACCCCAATTAACCCAACAATTTATCTCAATTAAATCCCCAACTCTCCTCGGCCAAATCTGCCCAACCACAGACAGCCGACTTCCAAAAATCATAACTTTCAGTACGTAACTCCAAATTAAGAGTTCTTGGACTCTCTGTAAAGATAATTAAATTATCTACAAAAACTTAGTTGGGGAGACTCTCTGATTCTGCCATTAACTAGCCGATCCAAACCATTTTCTAAAGCATCCAAATTCACGTCGGACTCTCTGGACAGCGCACTAAAACAGGCATAACTTTCGCCCAGAAACTCGGAATCCGGACTTCTTGACCTTTATGGAAAGCTAAGAAAATTATCTAAAACTTTCCTAACATGAAGAATTTCTGATTCGCCCGATTACCCGTCGCACAAACCGATCTACTAAAATCTGTCCAAAACTACTCCGATCTGCAGAACAGCAGCACTAGAAAATTCATAACATTTGCTACACAACTCGGAATAACGCGTTCTAGCACTCCCTGGAAAGATAATTAAGTCCTCTACAATTTTCTAGAAGAGGTCCAGACCTGAATCCTGACGGATCTAACCCAGAACAGCCGATTACCCCAACTGTCACGGCGGTCCAGAAAACTGACGAAATCCAACTTGATTAAAACTCATCTAGAGGACCAACGGAGTTACCCTTGACGACACGAGGATGAACACGTCGACGAACACGACGACGAACGACGACGAACACGCCCGCGGTCTCCTCCTCTCCTTCCTCCGGATCCACGCGGCACGGCGACGAACGACGACGACGGCGCTCCGGGGAGGAGACGACGACGATGACGAAGACGACGACGAAGACGGAGGCACCACGGCGCAGCGAGGACGACGACACGGCACGGAGAGCAGCGGCACCACGGCGAAGCGGCGGCATCGCGCGGCAACGCGCGGCAGGCGGCGGCGGCCGCCGGCAGCGACGGCAGCGCGGGCGCGGCGGGCAGAGGCGCGCGGCAACAGAGGCGGCGGCGCTGCTGGAAGGAGGCGCAGGGGAGGCGCAGGGTGGGGGCTGCCAGGTTTTTAAGTGGTGGCCTCCCTCCCTCTTGGGCCTAGAAAATCCCACCGGCCAAGCCCAAGCCCAGTTGTCTTAACTTTCCGTAAAACCCCAAAACTCTTTTAATATTAATCTTTTCACTTAAGTCCTCTCTATTAATTAAACAATTAATAAAACATTTTCCGGGTATTACATTCTACCCTCCTTAAACAAATTCACCCCAATTCTAACCGCAACCACAACAGAAACAAAACAACCAACTAGAAAAACACGCACCGACGTGAACAACGCCGGGTCTTTGCTTCATGCATGCGAGACTCCAACTCCCAAGTTGCCTCCTCTCGGTCTGCTGCGACCAAAGCACTTTGACATACCGCAAAGTCTTATTTCTCAACACCTTTTCTGCTCTTTCCAGAATTCGCACTGGCTTGGACTCAAAGGACAAATCTTGCTCAATAACCAAAGGTTCTAGAGCGATGTGAACTTCCGGGTCTCGCAAGTACTTTCTCAACATGGACACGTGAAACACGTTATGCACTCCGCGCATAGCCTCAGGAAGCTCCAAACGGTAAGCCAACTTCCCAATCCGCGCTAGTATGGTGAAAGGTCCAACGTACTTCGGGCTAAACTCCCCTATGGTACCGAAGTTCACCACACCCTTGGTGGGAGATACTCTCAAGCACCCGATCCCCACTTCAAATTCCCGATCCCTTCTTCTCACATTCACATAGCTTTTACGCACCTGGCAGCCAATGATTCTATCTCACCAAGTCCACTGCTCAACTATCTTTTGGACCCAAAGCGGTCAATCTCCGAATCCTCGCAACCAACCGAAGCAATTAAATACACAGTGGGTTAACATTCCCTTTGGTATCAACCCACACATCGCACAACACGAAATCTCGTGCTTTGCACTCTCAATCGTTCTTTTACCTTAGCAATGAGCACCCCTTAAACACGGGCGCACCACGTGGCTCAAGGTAGACCCACTCTTTCAAAGATAGAATTCAACCGAACATAAAGAATTCTCATTGCAACCACACAAAACCAAGTCCCCATAAAAGGGTCAAATCATAAAAGAAAATCGAGGATTCAACATAAGAACCTCTCCACCTTCCAAGTAGGTGGTTTGCAAACAAACAACACATACGTCAAAGGAAATCACTCAAATATCAAACCCGTCCTTTTTTTCTTTTAGGAATAAACTTCCTCTTGAATCACGAGGTTCCAAATCATCCCATACCCTACTAGCTCAATTCTCTTAATTTGGCAACATCAACTCTATGTTCAAACCGAGTGCATCCAACACACTTTTGTAGAGGGACTCTACTATTCTCACAATAACATACTCTAGTCAACTCCTCTACCCACATGTTACTTTAACGAATAATTTCTAATGCATCTCATCGTTATTCTCACCCACCATCACTTTACCACATATCTTTAAGGATAATCAACATGAAATTCTCGGCAAGACACTCATTTACTACATCCAAAGGATACTATCAAGGAACTTCATAATATTCAGAATCCACTCCTTCCACTATACTCACGCAATAACATTAGCCTCCAAGGTTCTAGCATAGATCACCAACCAAAATTTCCCATCTCCATGGCTTCTATACATATACTTTGATATATTTAATACAAAGACTCTTAAATTCAGTGACTAAAATTTCCACAATCAACCATACTCAATCCTTCACAACCACATGAAAACATAATCTCAACCCGATTATCTCAGAAGAAGATTCTAACTCACGGAGGGTTACTTTCAAGCCAAGTCATACATGGTCATAATTTTCAACAATCCTTACTATCCCAACAATTCCAGTAACGGTTGGGCTTCTTCACAGTTATATACTCATTAACTACACCATCGTAATCATCCTACTAATCCTTGCAAAGTACCCAATCATGATGCTCCACTAAAATTGATCAAGATTCTCATACTTACAATAATTATAACGTTCCAACAAAATGAACGTAACACTCATGAACCATAACTAGGTTCTTCTAGTTGCGACAATATAACTAGTTAGCCCCAAGGACAACATCTTCTTTTAAATCAAATCCTCACCGAGAATTATTCGACAAAATCAATTTATCACTCCATGAATCTCAAACGACTTGACACCCACAATTCCACCAAAATCGATCACATAACCACACTAACCAGTTGCCATACACCTCTTAAAGGTCTTTGCAACCCAAACTCGCTTACCCTTTCTTGGAGAAGCAAAGAAGAAAATTTCAGCACACAGTCCATCGCAATAAACACAAGACCAAGAAAACAAAGATCTTGGACAACAAAGGATAAGACCACAGTTGAAAGCACATGCCTCCTTAAGAAGAAAACATCAAATCTCAACCAATACGAATACAGTATTGTCATTTGAGCCCAAGAAACTCTTAAGCGGCGAAAATAAGAAGTCAAACACACTTCACAAAGATTATACAACTTGACTTCAACCTCCAAAACTTTTATCAAACTTTTCCTTTTAACAAAGAGAACAACCTTCTTTGATTACGGTATCACCTCAACAATTCCAACAAAGCGAGTTGAAGACCACAACACATTAATTCTTTAAGAACTAATAAAACCCTCAACACGACACTTTGCTTAAAACAATTTCAGCTACCACAAAATCATGAGGTCAAAGATCGCATACACACTATCAAAACTTTTGATTTAAATAGTACCAAGGAATTTATTCAAATTCTTCTATTTAATGAACCTTCAACATTACCATCATAACCACAAATGGACCAACATACTAACATCAGAATAATACATTCTTAACAAGCATCATCATATCCTCAACTCCCTTCATAAAGTTTCCCAAAAGAAACATAAGAAATCATTGCATCATGTTTCTAATATCTAGGTAAGGTTGCAACTACTTGATCTAGGAGAACCTAGTGCATAAGCTACATAAATAGAACAAAGCTCTTAAACAAGATGATACTAGAACATGACAATCTCACAAAACATACTAGCATAAATCTCTTACTAGATTTCATATATTCAATTCTTATGGATGCTCAACTTTAATTTAGCACAAATTAATTGTACTCTAGTCATTACCAGCAATAATTGATTATTATTTTATCGCAACGGCATTCATGATCCTAACTTCGTTTTACAATCATAAAACAATCATGAACATAGATTCAGCATCCTACCTTACATTCAGAAACTAGAACGAAAATGACTTTAATCTTAAATAATACCAGCTTGTAAGACAAGTTCCTACTAGTCAATACTTCAACCCTCATCTATTTCTTTATACATTCTTCAACAATCTAGCATGGTAAAGATAGATGAAACTAGCAATTGTGCATGCTCATAAAGCATCTAATTAAAAACATATTAAAGGTCAATATTACCAAGGTAATATTCTAACACCTCCTTACTTAATCATTCCAAACGGTTGAATTAATTACTAAAGACACGATAATTCAATTTATCCAATCATGATAGAAATTTAAACAATCATAATAATCATTCGGTTCTTATTACACACTCCTCAATAATTCCATGAGTTACTATCATGAGTAAACAAATTCTTAATCATAGTTCTTCTAAAAACTATTACAGGGCAATATCAAATTAAACAACTACACTTCCAAGGATACTAGTAAAAAAAATTTAATTATACACTATGCTAACATATCAACTTGATAATTCAACCTTATGAATTAATTTATATGACTACCACCTTCCACTTAAGCATAGCAAAACAACATCAAGGATTTTAACACTCTCTTTCAAAAGGAAAAGGAACAATAAACTTCAACGCCGAGATAAAGAGAAAACATAGATCCAAAGCTTTCACATAACATTGAGTTTTGCAACTCAAAATTCACATTAATAAAAGAAAACACCAAGCGAACCAATGAGCCATGATTCGCAACAAGACAAACTCCCACGAAAGAACTAACCTTACAAATCAACAAAAAAAAACACCGGTAGCAAAGTATCTCAGTAGTCCGGAAAGAAACAATAACTGCTTCAAGGAACAGGTAGAGACCAATTGCATACCCTCAACTGCAAGAACCACAATCTCAAAAGAAATTCATTAACTGCAATCAGCCAAGAATTGGCCGAAATCAACTTAAGGATAATAACAACTTTTCTAATAAATTCACCATAACACTGCAATTAAGTTACCCGAGGTAACTACATTGCTAATCCTCATACTACAAAATATGATATAATCTGGCAATGCCAAGGTAGCACATCACAACATCTACATCATATCATTGACTATTCTCAGTCATAACAATCATAGGAGCAAATCATAATCATACAAGATTATCAATAAGCATACAAGACTATCTCATAATGTAAATCATCAATATAACATGTCAAAAGCATAAATGCAATGCTTGACCCATCCCATCCTCATGCACCAAAGGTGTCAATTTAATAGTTTAATTACCATGGACCTAAAGCCCGCTCTGATACCAACTGTAACACCCCAGCCTAACATAGGCCTGAAATGCTACTAACTATCCACAATAAAACAACAACTAATATAGGTTACCTAAAATTTCGGCATAACCTCCTTTGTTTATTAACCGATGGCGCTTTAATAAGCATGAATAGCACAAGTTCTAAATAATGAACGGAAAGATAATATCCAATGGCACTAAGTCTTTATTACATTTAATCGATGGAATATAAATGAACCAATTAAGCTAACAAGCCAACAAGTTTATCATGACTGTCTTTATTTCTTAGTGAAGGAATTGTGCACGTGAATCTGAACTAGCCATTCATGTCCCCATGTATGCTGATCTCACATTGGTACCTAAAACAAATAAACAAACAACAAGAGTGAGTCCAACGACTCAGCAAGTATAACTATATCAAATGCAAGCATGAACATTAACTCTCAAGTTAAACATATTACATATGAATTTCATGCTATGCATTATGATCAAAAACTCCTCTTTCTCATCTCTTTCGCATTTTACCGGTGACGCGGAGTGTGCATCCGTCAATGCACACCCATGCCTGCCCCTCAGTGCAGGACCAATTGCCCACACTCCGCAAGTGTGGGACCTCGATGCTTGATCACCACATGACCAAGACTTCAACAATTCTCAATATGATGCATATATGTGAATGTATCAACAAGATAACATGCATTCACCATACTACGATCAATAACTCTCATAAATGCCATAATGTAAACAGAACATAAATAGCATTAACAACTCAGAACATTACTCAAGTTCATAAGTAAAGCATTCAAAACTCAAATACCACTCATATCATCCAAATCACTCAATCACACAGATTAATCATAGCAAGGTTATACTTGCCTCAACCGCGAGAAAATGAAGAACGCGTAGAAGGCACAACCCCCGGAATCCGCTCTCCTCCTGAATATTTAATTAATAATTACTAATATGACAGTAGCGGGTTTCTAGATATAAAATAACAGCAACCCCAATTAACCCAACAATTTATCTCAATTAAATCCCCAACTCTCCTCGGCCAAATCTGCCCAACCACAGACAGCCGACTTCCAAAAATCATAACTTTCAGTACGTAACTCCAAATTAAGAGTTCTTGGACTCTCTGTAAAGATAATTAAATTATCTACAAAAACTTAGTTGGGGAGACTCTCTGATTCTGCCATTAACTAGCCGATCCAAACCATTTTCTAAAGCATCCAAATTCACGTCGGACTCTCTGGACAGCGCACTAAAACTGGCATAACTTTCGCCCAGAAACTCGGAATCCGGACTTCTTGACCTTTATGGAAAGCTAAGAAAATTATCTAAAACTTTCCTAACATGAAGAATTTCTGATTCGCCCGATTACCCGTCGCACAAACCGATCTACTAAAATCTGTCCAAAACTACTCCGATCTGCAGAACAGCAGCACTAGAAAATTCATAACTTTTGCTACACAACTCGGAATAACGCGTTCTAGCACTCCCTGGAAAGATAATTAAGTCCTCTACAATTTTCTAGAAGAGGTCCAGACCTGAATCCTGACGGATCTAACCCAGAACAGCCGATTACCCCAACTGTCACGGCGGTCCAGAAAACTGACGAAATCCAACTTGATTAAAACTCATCTAGAGGACCAACGGAGTTACCCTTGACGACACGAGGATGAACACGTCGGCGAACACGACGACGAACGACGACGAACACGCCCGCGGTCTCCTCCTCTCCTTCCTCCGGATCCACGCGGCACGGCGACGAACGACGACGACGGCGCTCCGGGGAGGAGACGACGACGAAGACGACGATGACGAAGACGACGACGACGAAGACGGAGGCACCACGGCGCAGCGAGGACGACGACACGGCACGGAGAGCAGCGGCACCACGGCGAAGCGGCGGCGGCGCAGCGGCAACAGCGGCAACGGCGGCGGCTGCAGCAGCGGCAGCGGCGCGCAAGGCGGCGCGCGGCGAGGCGGCGGCGGCAGAGCCGGCGGCTGCTGGAAGGAGGCGCAGGGGAGGCGCAGGGTGGGGCTGCTGTGGTTTTAAGTGGTGGCCTCCCTCCCTCTTGGGCCAGAAAATCCCACCGGCCAAGCCCAAGCCCGTGTTGTCTTAACTTTCCAAAACCCCCAAAACTCTTTTAATATTAATCTTTTCACTTAAGTCCCTCTCTCTATTAATTAAACAATTAATAAAACATTTTCCGGGGTATTACAATGGACATGCCACACACTTGTTTCCATTCATCTGGTCAATGGTTTGACCTGCACGCAAATATGGGTGTTTAGTTCGACTCAATTTTAGGGTAAAATAAAAGAAATTTTCATAGAATGTAATGGTTTCTTCTGTACGGGAGTTGGATTTTTTTGTAGCCAAATTATGTTGAAACAACCAATAGCTTCATCAGAATTCACCTAATTGCTTCTTATGCATGCACTTACACTGTGAAAGAGTCATGATACATCCGAGGATAACCATCGTAAGCATCACGACCTTGCTGCCCTCCATTAGAAGCTTCGCCATATATGTAGTCTTCCTATTCAGAGATTGTATGTATATTTGACACCATGGTTGCTACACAGTTCATATATATTGGAACAAAAACGTTCTATGTTTAGCAATAAGTAATTAGTCCAGCTGCTGGGTGGCTTATCATCCCAAATTAAATAACATCTATTTTACAACATTGGAATGAAAATTTTCTATGTTTAGTAGGTAGTCATTATGTCCAGGCTAGTGGATTATCCTCCCAAATTTCATAGCATCTATTATTCCATGCATATGTTTTCCTGCTGGTGACTTGATTTAGTCCACTCAAGCAGCATACGCATCTGACCGTTGATT
Organism: Bonia amplexicaulis; assembly: GCA_036346245.1. NCBI lineage: Eukaryota > Viridiplantae > Streptophyta > Magnoliopsida > Poales > Poaceae > Bonia > Bonia amplexicaulis. The sequence continues at coordinate 28,510 of JAYGGG010000088.1, read as the reverse complement.
GAACAGCTTACTAAATATATAGAGTTTGCGACAAGGAGGACAACAATCCACAGTGGGGCCATGCAGGACATGTGAGGGCCAGTACTACCTATTGTAAGGTATGTGGTGACCGAGGGTCCCGTCGTGTGGTGCCATTGGTTTGTGGGGCCGTAACCCGATGTCACATGAATCCAATGAAGGTATCAGAGTTTGGATGCCTCGGAGTGGATCCTTGGGTATCTTTATACCCCTAGCTGACCAAGGTGTCTTGCTCCGACGTCGTAGAGTTTCGAAACAACCGGTAGGCAAGTGGAAGTTGGATTGCAGTTCAAATCTCGGTGGACTTTTGTTGTGCGCAGCAAACCTTACCAAGGCCCAATCTCTATCGTGTTAGCTCTGAATTGGAAATAAATGTCCAAATTGTACATCTTGAAGATATATACAAATTACACACCATGAATGACCTCTCGAAAATGCCATCTTGGTTGCAAAATCATCTATGCCAAGACACAAATCTTGCATTCTAAACCCTATGTGTTTACTATGCTGGTGCCACGTTATGTGGGTAGCAATAAATACATCAATGGAAGGGAGAGATAAATGGGACACCAAAATGCAAAAAGTATGTCTCATCCCAACCATAGGCAACTGACTTGGGCAGAACCCTAGAAGTCGGCATCTTCATCGCCAAAACTGTTGCGTAATAGTTACCACATGACGAGTCTTCTTCTACATCCTCTGAACATGTGAAACAAGCAATGGTAGAGTACGAAAATGTATTCCACAAAACATTTGAGCAAACATATATAGTATGCATGTGTTGACAAAGATAGCTTTCTTGACTATTTTGATTGGAAAAACATTCTTTCAATCGAAATAACCAGTAATAGGTTGCACACGGAAGTTCTAAGAACATTTGTCGGACCCCGGAGCAACTACTTCTAGATTCTCTATGTAAAACACACTAGTCCAGGATCAACTAGTGCACACAGCAGTAACATGGACACACATCAAGCACAATGACAAACGTTATTAAATAAGAAGGGTACGGCCTTATGAGCAAAGTTTACATTCATGGCCCATAGGTCAAATTTATATATAAGCAGCCCAAGGAAAATCAAATGAAGAAGCTCAAAGCCTGCCAGCAGGAAAACAACGGTACGACATGGCCTACACATCCTTAACGTCACCGAAGTCGATGCAGTCCACTTTTGAGCAACAAACTTAAGTAAGAGTGAGCAGAGTAGAAGAAATAAGAGGGAAGATAATGAAACTGTGATATTCGTACTCAACACATTGACGAACATGTTAGATTCGGTCCGTGATCATCTAGTAAGGTTAGGGGCCCGAAACAAGTTCATTCAAAAATACTTTACATGGGGGCTACAATCTCAGAACAATTGACAAGATGTCGGGTCCAGTGAGCTTGGCGCAATGGACTTGGGGATCTTGGTTGTGAGCGCCACCATGTTGATAAGATTGTTGGTGGTCATTCTCTACTATAGACTAGTAAGCCATCGATCGATCTCGGTAATTTCCTTGGAAAGCATCGACGTCATGGTCTTGATGTCACCGTTCTCATAATCGGATCCCATGGTTTGCCCCGACACCAATTGTCTCAACCTCAAGATTGAGATCGCATAGCAGTGTCTGGGGACATGTCCGGGTTGTAAAGTGTTACGTGTGCACAGGTTGTATTGCCTTGGTTCCAAAAATACGACTGGATAACCCAAAAGCTTCTAATTGGCAAAATAAAAAAGTAAACGTAAGCAAGCAACAACACATGACGAGTACATATAATAGTTTTCATTCCAAGATGTTCATCACGTTATTATTTTGTATCATAAATGATATACAACAGATTCACGGCCATTGTAGGGGGGGATGGGAGATTGCATCTGAGGAGGAGTGCATTGAGCGTGGGCAGCAGGCTGCTTTGCATTGGGGCCTTGTCTGGAAGCAAGATGCTCCTGGAAAATCCGCATAACAAGATGCGTTATTTTTGCGCTTTCGTCCTCCCACATGGACATGCCACATACTTGTTTCCATTCGTCTGGTCAATGGTTTGACCTGCACGCAAATATGGGTGTTTAGTTCGACTCAATTTTAGGGTAAAATAAAAGAAATTTTCATAGAATGTAATGGTTTCTTCTGTACGGGAGTTGGATTTTTTTGTAGCCAAATTATGTTGAAACAACCAATAGCTTCATCAGAATTCACCTAATTGCTTCTTATGCATGCACTTACACTGTGAAAGAGTCATGATACATCCGAGGATAACCATCGTAAGCATCACGACCTTGCTGCCCTCCATTAGAAGCTTCGCCATATATGTAGTCTTCCTATTCAGAGATTGTATGTATATTTGACACCATGGTTGCTACACGTTCATATATATTGGAACAAAAACGTTCTATGTTTAGCAATAAGTAATTAGTCCATTTCTTTGGGTGGCTTATCATCCCAAATTAAATAACATCTATTTTACAACATTGGAATGAAAATTTTCTATGTTTAGTAGGTAGTCATTATGTCCAGGCTAGTGGATTATCCTCCCAAATTTCATAGCATCTATTATTCCATGCATATGTTTTCCTGCTGGTGACTTGATTTAGTCCACTCAAGCAGCATACGCATCTGACCGTTGATTGAACAGCTTACTAAATATATAGAGTTTGCGACAAGGAGGACAACAATCCACAGTGGGGCCATGCAGGACATGTGAGGCCAAGACTACCTATTGTAAGGTATGTGGTGACCGAGGGTCCCGTCGTGTGGTGCCATTGGTTTGTGGGGCGTAACCCGATGTCACATGAATCCAATGAAGGTATCGAGTTTGGATGCCTCGAGTGGATCCTTGGGTATCTTTATACCCCTAGTGACCAAGGTGTCTTGCTCGACGTCGTAGAGTTTCGAAACAACCGGTAGGCAAGTGGAAGTTGGATTGCAGTTCAATTCTCGGTGGACTTTTGTTGTGCGCAGCAAACCTTACCAAGGCCCAATCTCTATCGTGTTAGCTATGAATTGGAAATAAACAGTCCAAATTGTACATCTTGAAGATATATACAAATTACACATCATGAATGACCTCTGAAAATGCCATACTGGTTGCAAAATCATCTATGCCAAGACACAAATCTTGCATTCTAAACCCTATGTGTTTACTATCTTTGGTGCCACGTTATGTGGGTAGCAATAAATACATCAATGGAAGGAGAGATAAATGGGACACCAAAATGCAAAAGTATGTCTCATCCCAACCATAGGCAACCGACTTGGCAGAACCCTAGAAGTCGGCATCTTCATCGCCAAAATCTGCTTGCGTAATAGTTACCACATGACGAGTCTTCTTCTACATCCTCTCGAACATGTGAAACAAGCAATGGTAGAGTACGAAATGTATTCCACAAAACATTTGAGCAAACATATATAGTATGCATGTGTTGACAAAGATAGCTTTCTTGACTATTTTGATTGGAAAAACATTCTTTCAATCGAAATAACCAGTAATAGGTTGCACACGGAAGTTCTAAGAACATTTGTCGGACTCCGGAGCAACTACTTCTAGATTCTCTATGTAAAACACACTAGTCCGGATCAACTAGTGCACACAAAGAACATGGACACACATCAAGCATAATGACAAACGTTATTAAATAAGAAGGGTACGGCCTTATGAGCAATGTTTACATTCATGGCCCATAGGTCAAATTTATATATAAGCACCCAAGGAAAAAGCAAATGAAGAAGCTCAAAGCTCGCCAAATAGAAAACAACAAGATGCGACATGGCCTACACATCCTTAACATCACCGAAGTCGATGCAGTCCACTTTTGAGCAACAAACTTAAGTAAGAGTGAGTAGAGTAGAAGAAATAAGAGGGAAGATAATGAAACTGTGATATTCCGTACTCAACACACTGCCGAACATGTTAGATTCGGTCCGTGATCATCTAGTAAGGTTAGGGGCCCGAAACAAGTTCATTCAAAATACTTTACATGGGGCTACACTCTCGAACAATTGACAAGATGTCGGGTCCGGTGAGCTTGGCAAGAATGGACTTGGGGATGCTTGGTTGTGGCGCCACCATGTTGATAAGATTGTTGGTGGTCATTCTCTACTATAGACTAGTAAGCCATCGATCGATCTCGGTAATTTCCTTGGAAAGCATCGACGCCATGGTCTTGATGTCACCGTTCTCATAATCGGATCCCATGGTTTGCCCCGACACCAATTGTCTCAACCTCAAGATTGAGATCACAACAGGTGTCTATGGGACATGTCCGGGTTGTAAAGTGTTACGTGTGCCTGGGTTGTATTGCCTTGGTTCCAAAAAATACGACTGGATAACCCAAAAGCTTCTAATTGGCAAAATAAAAAAGTAAACGTAAGCAAGCAACAACACATGACGAGTACATATAATAGTTTTCATTCCAAGATGTTCATCACGTTATTATTTTGTATCATAAATGATATACAACAGAGATTCACGGCCATTGTAGGGCAGGATGGGAGATTGCATCTGAGGAGGAGTGCATTGAGCGTGGGCAGCAGGCTGCTTTGCATTGGGGCCTTGTCTGGAAGCAAGATGCTCCTGGAAAATCCGCATAACAAGATGGCGATTATTTTTGCGCTTCTTGTCCTCCCACATGGACATGCCACAAACTTGTTTCCATTCATCTGGTCAATGGTTTGACCTGCACGCAAATATGGGTGTTTAGTTCGACTCAATTTTAGGGTAAAATAAAAGAAATTTTGATAGAATGTAATGATTTCTTCTGTACGGGAGTTGGATTTTTTTGTAGCCAAATTATGTTGAAACAACCAATAGCTTCATCGAATTCACCTAATTGCTTCTTATGCATGCACTTACACTGTGAAAGAGTCATGATACATCCGAGGATAACCATCGTAAGCATCACGACCTTGCTGCCCTCCATTAGAAGCTTCGCCATATATGTAGTCTTCCTATTCGTGAGATTGTATGTATATTTGACACCATGGTTGCTACACAGTTCATATATATTGGAACAAAAACGTTCTATGTTTAGCAATAAGTAATTAGTCCAGCTGCTGGGTGGCTTATCATCCCAAATTAAATAACATCTATTTTACAACATTGGAATGAAAATTTTCTATGTTTAGTAGGTAGTCATTATGTCCGAGCTAGTGGATTATCCTCCCAAATTTCATAGCATCTATTATTCCATGCATATGTTTTCCTTTGGTGACTTGATTTAGTCCACTCAAGCGAAGATACGCATCGACCGCTTGATTGAACGACTTACTAAATATATAGAGTTTGCGACAAGGAGGACAACAATCCACAGTGGGGCCATGCAGGACATGTGAGGGCCAGTACTACCTATTGTAAGGTATGTGGTGACCGAGGGTCCCGTCGTGTGGTGCCATTGGTTTGTGGGGCCGTAACCCGATGTCACATGAATCCAATGAAGGTATCAGAGTTTGGATGCCTCGGAGTGGATCCTTGGGTATCTTTATACCCCTAGCTGACCAAGGTGTCTTGCTCCGACGTCGTAGAGTTTCGAAACAACCGGTAGGCAAGTGGAAGTTGGATTGCAGTTCAAATCTCGGTGGACTTTTGTTGTGCGCAGCAAACCTTACCAAGGCCCAATCTCTATCGTGTTAGCTCTGAATTGGAAATAAACAGTCCAAATTGTACATCTTGAAGATATATACAAATTACACACCATGAATGACCTCTGAAAATGCCATACTGGTTGCAAAATCATCTATGCCAAGACACAAATCTTGCATTCTAAACCCTATGTGTTTACTATGCTGGTGCCACGTTATGTGGGTAGCAATAAATACATCAATGGAAGGGAGAGATAAATGGGACACCAAAATGCAAAAAGTATGTCTCATCCCAACCATAGGCAACTGACTTGGCCAGAACCCTAGAAGTCGGCATCTTCATCGCCAAAATCATTAAGTAATAGTTACCACATGACGAGTCTTCTTCTACATCCTCTGAACATGTGAAACAAGCAATGGTAGAGTACGAAAATGTATTCCACAAAACATTTGAGCAAACATATATAGTATGCATGTGTTGACAAAGATAGCTTTCTTGACTATTTTGATTGGAAAAACATTCTTTCAATCGAAATAACCAGTAATAGGTTGCACACGGAAGTTCTAAGAACATTTGTCGGACCCCGGAGCAACTACTTCTAGATTCTCTATGTAAAACACACTAGTCCAGGATCAACTAGTGCACACAGAAGTAACATGGACACACATCAAGCACAATGACAAACGTTATTAAATAAGAAGGGTACGGCCTTATGAGCAAAGTTTACATTCATGGCCCATAGGTCAAATTTATATATAAGCAGCCCAAGGAAAAACTGAAACAGAAGAAGCTCAAAGCCTGCCAGCAGGAAAACAACAGTACGACATGGCCTACACATCCTTAACATCACCGAAGTCGATGCAGTCCACTTTTGAGCAACAAACTTAAGTAAGAGTGAGCAGAGTAGAAGAAATAAGAGGGAAGATAATGAAACTGTGATATTCCGTACTCAAAACACTGCCGAACATGTTAGATTCGGTCCGTGATCATCTAGTAAGGTTAGGGGCCGAAACAAGTTCATTCAAAATACTTTACATGGGGCTACAATCTCGAACAATTGACAAGATGTCGGGTCCAATGAGCTTGGCGCAATGGACTTGGGGATCTTGGTTGTGGCGCCACCATGTTGATAAGATTGTTGGTGGTCATTCTCTACTATAGACTAGTAAGCCATCGATCGATCTCGGTAATTTCCTTGGAAAGCATCGACGTCATGGTCTTGATGTCACCGTTCTCATAATCGGATCCCATGGTTTGCCCCGACACCAATTGTCTCAACTCAAGATTGAGATCGCAACAGTGTCTGTGGGACATGTCCGGGTTGTAAAGTGTTACGTGTGCAGGGTTGTATTGCCTTGGTTCCAAAAATACATTGGATAACCCAAAAGCTTCTAATTGGCAAAATAAAAAGTAAACGTAAGCAAGCAACAACACATGACGAGTACATATAATAGTTTTCATTCCAAGATGTTCATCACGTTCTTATTTTGTATCATAAATGATATACAACAGAGATTCACGGCCATTGTAGGGCAGGATGGGAGATTGCATCTGAGGAGGAGTGCATTGAGCGTGGGCAGCAGGCTGCTTTGCATTGGGGCCTTGTCTGGAAGCAAGATGCTCCTGGAAAATCCGTACAACAGTAGCAGTTATTTTTGCAGTTTGCTGTCCTCCCACATGGACATGCCACATACTTGTTTCCATTCGTCTGGTCAATGGTTTGACCTGCACGCAAATATGGGTGTTTAGTTCGACTCAATTTTAGGGTAAAATAAAAGAAATTTTCGTAGAATGTAATGGTTTCTTCTATACGGGAGTTGGATTTTTTTGTAGCCAAATTATGTTGAAACAACCAATAGCTTCATCAGAATTCACCTAATTGCTTCTTATGCATGCACTTACATCATGAAAGAGTCATGATACATCCGAGGATAACCATCGTAAGCATCACGACCTTGCGCCTCCATTAGAAGCTTCGCCATATATGTAGTCTTCCTATTCGAGAGATTGTATGTATATTTGACACCATGGTTGCTACAGTTCATATATATTGGAACAAAAACGTTCTATGTTTAGCAATAAGTAATTAGTCCATTTCTTTGGGTGGCTTATCATCCCAAATTAAATAACATCTATTTTACAACATTGGAATGAAAATTTTCTATGTTTAGTAGGTAGTCATTATGTCCAGGCTAGTGGATTATCCTCCCAAATTTCATAGCATCTATTATTCCATGCATATGTTTTCCTCTTTGGTGACTTGATTTAGTCCACTCAAGCGAGATACGATCTCGACCGTTGATTGAACGACTTACTAAATATATAGAGTTTGCAACAAGGAGGACAACAATCCACGGTGGGGCCATGCGGGACATGTGAGGGCCAGACTACCTATTGTAAGGTATGTGGTGACCGAGGGTCCCGTGTGTGGTGCCATTGGTTTGTGGGGCAGTAACCCGATGTCACATGAATCCAATGAAGGTATCGAGTTTGGATGCCTCGAGTGGATCCTTGGGTATCTTTATACCCCTAGTCGACCAAGGTGTCTTGCTCCGACGTCGAGAGTTTCAAACAACCGGTAGGCAAGTGGAAGTTGGATTGCGGTTCAAATCTCGGTGGACTTTTGTTGTGTGCAAGAAAACCTTACCAAGGCCCAATCTCTATCGTGTTAGCTCTGAATTGGAAATAAACAGTCCAAATTGTACATCTTGAAGATATATACAAATTACACACCATGAATGACCTCTGAAAATGCCATACTGGTTGCAAAATCATCTATGCCAAGACACAAATCTTGCATTCTAAACCCTATGTGTTTACTATCTTTGGTGCCACGTTATGTGGGTAGCAATAAATACATCAATGGAAGGAGAGATAAATGGGACACCAAAATGCAAAAGTATGTCTCATCCCAACCATAGGCAAGCGATTTGGGCGAACCCTAGAAGTCGGCATCTTCATCGCCAAAGCATTGCGTAATAGTTACCACATGACGAGTCTTCTTCTACATCCTCGAACATGTGAAACAAGCAATGGTAGAGTACGAAAATGTATTCCACAAAACATTTGAGCAAACATATATAGTATGCATGTGTTGACAAAGATAGCTTTCTTGACTATTTTGATTGGAAAAACATTCTTTCAATCGAAATAACCAAGAATAGGTTGCACACGGAAGTTCTAAGAACATTTGTCGGACCCGAGCAACTACTTCTAGATTCTCTATGTAAAACACACTAGTCCGGGATCAACTAGTGCACACAAGCATAACATGGACACACATCAAGCACAATGACAAACGTTATTAAATAAGAAGGGTACGGCCTTATGAGCAAAGTTTACATTCATGGCCCATAGGTCAAATTTATATATAAGCACCCAAGGAAAACTGAAATGTAAGAAGCTCAAAGCTCGCGGCAGAAAACAACGATCGACATGGCCTACACATCCTTAACATCACCAAGTCGATGCGGTCCACTTTGAGCAACAAACTTAAGTAAGAGTGAGCGAGTAGAAGAAATAAGAGGAAGATAATGAAACTGTGATATTCGTACTCAACACACTCGCCGAACATGTTAGATTCGGTCCGTGATCATCTAGTAAGGTTAGGGGCGAAACAAGTTCATTCAAAAATACTTTACATGGGGCTACAATCTCGGAACAATTGACAAGATGTCGGGTCCAGTGAGCTTGACGCAATGGACTTGGGGATCTTGGTTGTGGCGCCACCATGTTGATAAGATTGTTGGTGGTCATTCTCTACTATAGACTAGTAAGCCATCGATCGATCTCGGTAATTTCCTTGGAAAGCATCGACGTCATGGTCTTGATGTCACCGTTCTCATAATCGGATCCCATGGTTTGCCCCGACACCAATTGTCTCAACCTCAAGATTGAGATCGCAGCAGTGTCGTGGGACATGTCCGGGTTGTAAAGTGTTACGTGTGCTCGGGTTGTATTGCCTTGGTTCCAAAAATACGATTGGATAACCCAAAAGCTTCTAATTGGCAAAATAAAAAAGTAAACGTAAGCAAGCAACAACACATGACGAGTACATATAATAGTTTTCATTCCAAGATGTTCATCACGTTATTATTTTGTATCATAAATGATATACAATGAGATTCACGGCCATTGTAGGGCGGGATGGGAGATTGCATCGAGGAGGAGTGCATTGAGCGTGGGCGCAGTCGCTTTGCATTGGGGCCTTGTCTCGAAGCAAGATGCTCTGGAAAATCCATAACAACGATGCGATTATTTTTGCGCTTTCTTGTCCTCCCACATGGACATGCCACATACTTGTTTCCATTCATCTGGTCAATGGTTTGACCAACGCAAATATGGGTGTTTAGTTCGACTCAATTTTAGGGTAAAATAAAAGAAATTTTCATAGAATGTAATGGTTTCTTCTGCACGGGAGTGGGATTTTTTTGCAGCCAAATTACGTTGAAACAACCAATAGCTTCATCAGAATTCACCTAATTGCTTCTTATGCATGTACTTACACTGTGAAAGAGTCATGATACATCCGAGGATAACCATCGTAAGCATCACGGCCTTGCTGCCCTCCATTAGAAGCTTCGCCATATATGTAGTCTTCCTATTCGAGATTGTATGTATATTTGACACCATGGTTGCTACACAGTTCATATATATTGGAACAAAAACGTTCTATGTTTAGCAATAAGTAATTAGTCCAGCTGCTGGGTGGCTTATCATCCCAAATTAAATAACATCTATTTTACAACATTGGAATGAAAATTTTCTATGTTTAGTAGGTAGTCATTATGTCCAGGCTAGTGGATTATCCTCCCAAATTTCATAGCATCTATTATTCCATGCATATGTTTTCCTGCTGGTGACTTGATTTAGTCCACTCAAGTAGCATACGCATCTGACCGTTGATTGAACAGCTTACTAAATATATAGAGTTTGCGACAAGGAGGACAACAATCCACAGTGGGGCCATGCAGGACATGTGAGGGCCAGTACTACCTATTGTAAGGTATGTGGTGACCGAGGGTCCCGTCGTATGGTGCCATTGGTTTGTGGGGCCGTAACCCGATGTCACATGAATCCAATCAAGGTATCAGAGTTTGGATGCCTCGGAGTGGATCCCTGGGTATCTTTATACCCCTAGCTGACCAAGGTGTCTTGCTCCGACGTCGTAGAGTTTCGAAACAACCGGTAGGCAAGTGGAAGTTGGATTGCAGTTCAAATCTCGGTGGACACACATCAAGCACAATGACAAACGTTATTAAATAAGAAGGGTACGGCCTTATGAGCAAAGTTTACATTCATGGCCCATAGGTCCAATTTATATATAAGCATTAAGGAAAAAGCAAATGAAGAAGCTCAAAGCCCGCCAACAGAAAACAACAAGATCGACATGGCCTACACATCCTTAACATCACCGAAGTCGATGCAGTCCACTTTTGAGCAACAAACTTAAGTAAGAGTGAGCAGAGTAGAAGAAATAAGAGGGAAGATAATGAAACTGTGATATTCCGTACTCAACACATTGACGAGCATGTTAGATTCGGTCCGTGATCATCCAGTAAGGTTAGGGGCCGAAACAAGTTCATTCAAAAATACTTTACATAGGGGCTACAATCTCAGAACAATTGACAAGATGTCGGGTCCAGTGAGCTTTGGCGCAATGGACTTTGGGATGCTGGTTGGGAGCGCCGCCATGTTGATAAGATTGCTGGTGGTCATTCTCTACTATAGACTAGTAAGCCATAGATCGATCTCGGTAATTTCTGTAATATCCCGAACGTCGTTACAGCGTAAGTTTTTAATTAATCGCGGAGTTTCCCAATTTTTCGGTAAATCGCGGGAAGTGAAAAATATGAATTGTAGAACGTTGGAAAATAAATAAAATATAATAAAATTATTTTTTTATTTCAGATTGGACTGCTAGGGGAGTGGGCTGACCGCCCTTGGGCCAAGGCCCAAGGGGGTGCGCCTCCCACCCCCAACCGCACCCTCCACCCCATTAACCCTAGGGACCCCTCTCCCACCCCTTTAGCAGCCGCCACACCCTTCCTCCACCCCCCTGGGCGCAGCCCTCTCCCCCTCCATCACCCCCCCACAAGCTGCTATCCATTGGAGCAAAGGAGAGGAAGAAGAAGGAGAAGAAGGAGAGGAGAAGGAAGGAGAAGGAAGAAGAAGAAGAGGAGCAAAAAGTGGGGAAATTCTTCATCTAGCTAATTTTTTCTCATCCCAAATCCTCTGTTTTATGGATTAATTAGGGTTCTTGGCACAGAATTTGATGGTAGATAATAGATCAATTGCCCGATTAGAGTTTAGTCGCGGGCTGTTTTTAGATCGATTCGCGCAGCATGGCTTATCTCGTGGTTTTGATCTAGAAAACGAGTTTTCCTGCGGGTCTTCCCAAAATGAAAGTTGTAGAGAACTTCCAGATGCATCTCCAGTATTTGTTTAAAATTTTTCTACCGTGGGACCTGGGAGATACGGAGTCGGCAATACCGCTGTCCGGCAGGCGGACAGATTGGTACAGTCCGACGGTAATCCGGAGTTTAAAAATAGTAAAAGAATTTTATGGACTTGGCCGTAGTTGAGAAAGTTGTAGATAATTTAGAGGTATAGCTGCTGTATAAATTTGAGAATTTGTAGACCTCTGTGCTGTTGTACGCACGCGTTTGAACGCGGCTGCCCAATCTGCCAGAGCAGAGTTCTTCCTCTGTTTTGGGCATTAAATTCTTCCTCTGTTTCCATGAAAATTGTAGGATTTTAAGTCATGAATCCATAGAGGTATTCTTTGCTGTATTTCGATCTATATTTTTAAAGATACGAAAAAGTGAAGCAGCGCTGCTGCAGAGAGTAATTTGTTGAATTGTTGAGCGGCGAGTAGTTTGTGCGGGTTCGGGTTTCTAGCGATGTTTTTTTATATTTATGTCATGCTTGTATGCTGTGGTTGTATGCTGAGAGTTGTCTTATGAACAGGTGGTCTTGTTCCTGAGCGCTCTTGATTTTTGTTGATCTTCGCTTCGTCGGATTGAGGCAAGTGAATGTTGCGGTGGTTGCTACCATTTTACTTGTTATTCTTTCTATTTGCAATTTACATTATTATCTTAATTTGATACATGATGCCATGATTGCATGATATTTTAATTGTGGAGATGATAGCAAATTGTTATCCATTGATATGTTGATATTATGCTAGTAGACATGTGGAATTCTTGCTTAATGTTATAATGCGGACATGAAGATAACATGTGGTGGATGTGGACATGTTGAGAGCATGATAATGCTCCTTGTGGATGAATTAACGTGATTAATGGAATTATCATATCATTCATGTCATATCATGTCATTTACATATGTGGATGTTGCCGCACTTAGCCGCGACCGTCGGCATGCAAGATCGTATATTGCCGTGTACGATGCACCTCTTCGCCCGCGAAGCATCGTATATTGCCGTGTCGATGAACTACAATTCCCGCCCGGCAAGAGTGATGTGGAGCACAACATGAAGCATTCATATGCATTGCATTGTGGAAAGATTCATTTGCATACATAAGCAATATATATTGTGGTGATGTTTTTTTGTGGAATATACAACTTTCTAGTTGTAATGTGGTATTGGCTCATGTGAGCTATTTGTGGTATGAAGATTGCGGATGTGGACGTGAAATGAGATTCGTCCCTTGTGTATGGTAAGGGTTGAGGTTGTGGCATGAGATTCTTTTCTCTAGTGTTAGTGGTTGATAGCAATTGTAGATGTGAGAAGTAATAAAGTAATGAGGTGATCATACATATGTCTTATTGTCATTGATGGTAATTTGAGATTGAGGATATAAACATTGTTATTATGGAAGAATAAATGTTGATGATTAATCTATTGTAGTTATGGAAGATAAAATGTTTCATTTGCATATAATTATGGATAAAATGACTGCATTCATATGCCAATTAAATCTGAAATTGAAGAGGTATGATTCATGAAAGTTTATGGTGGGTTAATATTTATGAACATAAATTGTAATTGTGGATGTATGGAATTATAATGATAATGTTTAAATTGCTTGTAGTTTGAATAACTTGTTGAACTGTTTGCTTGCTGAGATTTTTATCTCATCCTTGCTTCCCCCTCCCTACAGGTGGACCTTGAGCATGCATTGGGAAGGGTAGAGTGGCACCGCACAGATGCACTTGGATGGTAATCTTAATGCTGAAATAGAGTAGAAAGAATTCTAGTTCTTTGCTTAGTTATCATATTGATGAATGTTTCTCCTTATTAATGTTGAACTTGGAATTGTTCGTTTGGTTATTATTGTTAAGTTGATTATAAATATTAAATTGTTCTCATTATTCTGTTATTTACTAGTTGATTATGCTTCCGCTTATATTATCCTGTTAATTAAATGTTGCCAGTTTAATTTGTCTTTTAAATTGGCTAGTTGTAGAGAAGTTTTAGTAACATCGCAGGGCATTGTGGGTCCTGGGGTGTTACAGTTGGTATCAGAGCGTTTAGGTCCGTGGTAAATAAATTATTAAATTGACACACTCGTGCACAGTAGGATGGGATGGGTCAAGCTGTGCATTTATGCTTTTGACATGTTGTATTGATGATTTACATTATGAGATAATCTTGTATGAGTATGTTTTGCTCCTATGAATGTTATGAGTGAGAATTGTCAATGATAATATGTAGAGATTGTTTTTGCTGTCTTGGCTTTTACCAGGTTATACCACTGTTTGAAGCATGGGATTAGCGATGTAGTTACCTCAGGTAACTTAATTGCAGATATTGTGATTGAGTTTCTTAGAAAAGTTGTTATATTCCTTGAGTTGATTTTGGCCAATTCTTGGCCTATTGCAGTTAATGAATTTCTTTTGAGTTAGTGGTTCTTGCAGTTGAGGGTATGCAATTGGTTTCTACCTGTTCCTTGAATAACTATTGTTTCTTTTCGAACTAATGAGATACTTTTGCTACCTGTGCTTATTGTTGACTTGTAAGGTTAGTTTCCTTCGTGGGAGTTTGTCTTGTTGTGATTTATGACTTATTGGTTTGCTTGGTATTTTCTTTTAGTAATGCCAGTTTTGAGTTGCAAAACTCATTAATATGATAAAGCCTTGGATTTACGTATTTCTTTGAGTTTATCTCGAGTGTTGAAGTTTAATTCCTTTCCTTTCTAAAAGAAAGTGTTAAAACCCTTTGTGTTGTTTTGCTATGCTTAAGTGGAAGGTGGTAATCATATAAATTAATTCATAAGGTATGAATTATCATGTTGAGATGTTAGCGTGGTGCATAATTAATTTTAACTAGCATTCTTGGAAGTGTAGTTGATTAATTTGATATTGCCTTGTAAAAGTTTCTGGAAGAATTGTGATTTAGAATTTGTCTATATATGTTTGGAACTCATGGAGTTTTTGAGGGTGTGCAAAAGAACTAGAATGATTATTATGATTGTTTAAATTTCTATCATGTTGGATAAATTGAATTATTTTTGTCTTTAGTAATTAATCTGATCGTTTGGAATTTATTAAGTAAGGATGTGTTGGAATATTGCCTTAGTAATATTGACCTTTAATCTGTCCTTTATTCAGATACTTTATGAGCATGTACAATTGCTAGATTCATCTATCTTTCACCATGTTAAATTGTTGAAACATGTATAAAGAAATAGAGGAAGGTTGATGTATTGACTTGTGAAACATTGTCTTATAGAGATTATAATATTGAAGTTTGAAGATATTTCGTTCTAATTGCTGAACATAAGATGAAATATTGAATCTATGCTCATGATTGTTTTATGATTGTAAAACAGAGTTAGGATAATGAATGTTGTTATGATAAAATAATAGTCAATTATTGCCAGTAATGACTAGAGTACAATTAATTTATACTAAATTAGAGTTGAGCATCAATAAGAATTGAATATATGAAATCTAATAAGAGATTTATACTAGCATGTTTTATGAAATTGTCATGTTCTAGTATTATCTTATTAAAAGAGCTTTGTTCTAATATGTGGCTTATGCACTAGGATTTCCTAGATCAAGTAGTTGCAATCTTATTTAGATAATAGAAACATGATGAAGTTATTCCTTGTGTTTCTATTGGAAAAGTTTATGAAGGGAATTGTGGTTATGATGATGCTTGTTAAGAATGTATTATTCTGAAGTTAGCATGATGGTCAGTATGTGGTTGTGTTGATAATGTTGAATGTTCTTTAAATAAAAGAATTTGATAACTTCCATGATACTATTTAAGTCAAAAGATTTGAGATTTGTGTGCGCGATCTTTTGATCTCATGATTTATGTTGTAGCTGAAATTGTTTTGAGCAAATTGATGCGTTGAGAGGTTTTATTAGTTCTTAAGGGATTAATGTGTTGCGGTTTTCAAATCTCTTTTGTTGGAATTGTCAAGGTAATACCGTAATCAATGGAAATTGTTCTCTTGTTAAAAGAAAGAGTGTGGAAAAAGTATTGGAGGTTGAAATCAAGTTGTGCAATTTTTTTTTAAAAAAAATGTGTGTGACTTCTTTTTCTCGCCGCATAAGAGTTACTTGAGCTCAAATGGCAATGTTTTCGCCGCATAAGAGCTTCTTGAGCTCGAATGGCAATATTGTATTCTTATTTGTTGAGATTTGTTTTTGTTCTTCTTGAGAAGGCATGTGCCTTCAGCTGTGATCTTATCTTTTGTTGTCCAAGATTTATTGCTATTTTCTTCTGGTCTTGTGTTTATTGCAGATGGTAACATCTTCCTTTGTGCCAGAATTTACTTCTTTTTGTCTCTGCAAGAAAGGGGTATTTGATTTGGGTTGCAAAGACCTTTAAGAGGTGTATGGTATCTAGTTAGTGTGTTGGGCGATGATTTGGAAATCCTTGGTTCAAGGAAGTCTTGGGAAATTACTAATATCTTGAGTAGTAATATGCTCTCTTAATTCTTGTTTAAACTGTGTGTTTATGGCAGAGGTCATCTGCAAATTGAGTTGTTATATGTTGTGATGTATTCTTTTCTAGTTAGGAAAAGAAAATGATTATTTTGTTTTGTCGAGTGATTTTCACTCTTGGCTGTGCAGTGTGGATTCTCCAAATGTCTATTTGGAGAGTGTGAATAGTTTTGTTGTGAATCCTTTGTTTTGGATCGTGGTCCTTTGAAGGAAGGTTGTTTGCTAGTGTGTTGCTTGAGAATGCTTCATTCTTCTTGTGGTTATGTTACATTTGTAGTAATGTTATGAGTGGAATATGTGGTTGAATTCTTTTAAAGGGGTACAATGTATTACCCCGATTATTATATATAGAGAAAAATATTCTAAGAAGGAGGATGGTATTAGATAAGTGGCTTGATAGTTGTGGCGGAAAATTTATGCAAGAAAGGTAGGATCTGTTGGCCGCTCAGAGCCGACAAAAGAGTTGTGGGTGCTCGGTGTTGACCCGCGCAGGTCGTGGACTCATCGGAGTTGATGTGGATGCCCTCTTGACGAATCAGTCCGAGCAGGAGGTGACGTGGAGCTTGAAGTTCAAATGCAGAAGAAGAACCCGAGTACTTCGAGGCGGGCGAGAACCCGTAGCTATTATTCCCTTGGGATGTTCTATCTTAGGGATGTTCTTTCTTTTGGTGGTTCTTTCCTTCATTGCTCTTTTCTTTGTTGTTCTCTTGTTTTGAGGTTTGAGGAGTGAGATTCGAGGACGAATCCTTTTTAGGTGGGGAGAATGTAATATCCCGAACGTCGTTACGGCGTAAGTTTTTAATTAATCGCGGAGTTTCCCAATTTTTCGGTAAATCGAGGAAAGGGAAAAATATGAATTGTAGAACATTGGAAAATAAATAAAATATAATAAAAAATATTTTTTATTTCGATTGATCTTGAGGGGAGTGGGCCGACCGCCCTTGGGCCAAGGCCCAAGGGTGCGCCCCACCTCCCAACCGCACCCTCCACCCCTTTAACCCTAGGGACCCCTCTCGCACCCCTTTAGCAGCTGCCACCCTTCCTCCACCCCTGGGCGCAGCCCTCTCCCCTCCATCACCCCCATAAGCTGCTGTCCATTGGAGCAAAGGAGAGGAAGAAGAAGGAGAAGAAGGAGAGGAGAAGGAAGGAGAAGGAAGAAGAAGAAAAAGAGGAGCAAAAAGTGGGGAAATTCTTCATCCAGGTAATTTTTCCTCGTCCCAAATCCTCTATTTTATGGATTAATTAGGGTTCTTGGCATGGAATTTGATGGTGGATAATAGATCAATTGCCCGATTAGAGTTTAGTCGCGGGCTGTTTTTAGATCGATTCGCGCAGCACGGCTTGTCTCGCGGTTTTGATCTAGAAAATGAATTTTCCTGTGGGTCTTCCCAAAAGGAAAGTTGTAGAGGACTTCCAGATACATCTCTACTATTGTTTTCAAATTTTTCTACCGTGGGATCTGGGAGATACGGAGTCGGCAATACCGCTGTCCGGCAGGCGGTCAGACTGGTACAATCCGACGGTAATCCGGAGTTTAAAAATAGTAAACGAATTTTCTGGACTTGGCCGTAGTTGACAAAGTTGTAGATAATTTAGAGTTATAGCTTCTGTATAAATTTGAGAATTTTTATACCTATGTATTGTTGTAGGCACGCGTTTGAACGCGGCTGCCCAATCTGCCAGAGCAGAGTTCTTCCTCTGTTTTGGGCATTAAATTACTCCTAGCTATGATTAAAATAAAAATAGGTGTTTCCATGAAAATTATATGATTTTAAGTCATGAATCCATAGAGGTATCATTTGCTGTATTTTGATCTATATTTTTAAAGATACGAAAAGGTGAAGTAGCGCTGCTACAGAGAGTAATTTCTTGAATTGTTGAGCAGAGAGTAGTTTGTGCGGGTTCGGGTTTCTAGCGATGTTTTTTGATATTTATGTCGTGCTTGTATGCTGTGGTTGTGTGCAGAGAGTTGTCTTATGAACATGTGGTCTTGTTCCTGGCGCTCTTGATTTTGTTGATCTTAACCGTCGGATTGAGGCAAGTGAGCGTTGCGGTGGTTGCTACCGTTTAACTTGTTATTCTTTCTACTTGCAATTTACATTATTATCTTAATTTGATACATGATATTTTAATTGTGGAGATGATAGCAAATTTTAATCCATTGATATGTTGATATTATGCTAGTAGACATATGGAATTCTTGCTTAATGTTATAATGCGGACATGAAGATAACATGTGGTGGATGTGGATATGTTGAGACCATGATAATGCTCCTTGTGGATGAATTAATGTGATTAATGGAATTATCATATCATTCATGTCATATCATGTCATTTGCATATGTGGATGTTGCCGCACTTAGCCGCGACCGTCTGCAGTCAACATCGTATATTGACGTGTCGATGCACCTCGTCACCCGCGGAAGCATCGTATATTGCCGTAATACGATGAACTACAATTCCTGCCCTAGCAAGAGTGATGTGGAGCATAGCATGAAGCATTCATATGCATTGCATTGTGGAAAGATTCATTTGCATACATAAGCAATATATATTGTGGTGATGTTTTTTTGTGGAATATACAACTTTCTAGTTGTAATGTGGTATTGGCTCATGTGAGCTATTTGTGGTATGAAGATTGCGGATGTGGTCGTGGAATGAGATTCGTCCCTTGTGTATGGTAAGGGTTGAGGTTGTGGTATGAGATTCTTTTCTCTAGTGTTAGTGGTTGATAGCAATTGTAGATGTGAGAAGTAATAAAGTAATGAGGTGATCATACATATGTCTTATTGTCATTGATGGTAATTTGAGATTGAGGATATAAACATTGTTATTATGGAAGAATAAATGTTGATGATTAATCTATTGTAGTTATGGAAGATTAAATGTTTCATTTGCATATAATTGTGGATAAAATGACTGCATTCATATGCCAATTAAATCTGAAATTGAAGAGGTATGATTCATGAAAGTTTATGGTGGGTTAATATTTATGAACATAAATTGTAATTGTGGATGTATGAAATTATAATGATGATGTTTAAATTGATTGTAGTTTGAATAACTTGTTGAACTGTTTGCTTGCTGAGATTTTTATCTCACCCTTGCTTCCCCCTCCCTACAGGTGGACCTTGAGCATGCATTGGGAAGGGTAGAGTGGCACCGCACAGATGCACTTGGATGATAATCTTAATGCTGAAATAGAGTAGAAAGAATTCTAGTTCTTTGCTTAGTTATCATATTGATGAATGTTTCTCCTTATTAATGTTGATCTTGGAATTGTTCCTTTGGTTATTATTGTTAAGTTGATTATAAATATTAAATTGTTCTCATTATTACATTATTTACTAGTTGATTATACTTCGCTTATATTACCTTGTTAATTAAATGTTGCCAGTTTAATTTGTCTTTTAAATTGGCTAGTTGTAGAGCAGTTTTAGTAACATCGCAGGGCATTGTGGGTCCTAGGGTGTTACAATTTCCTTGGAAAGCATCGACGTCATGGTCTTGATGTCACTGTTCTCATAATCGGATCCCATGGTTTGCCCCGACACCAATTGTCTCAACCTCAAGATTGAGATCGCAACAGGTGTCTGTGGGACATATCGCGAAGGCTACGAGAGCAGAAAACAAAATTTTTCTACCGCGCACACAAGAACATCATGCTTAAGGAGGATCATAGATCGTTACCACTAGGCCTTGTGCAATGAAGAAGAGTTGGAGCCGATCCAACCACGCGCGTCGAGGTAGTAGTGGAAGTAGTCGATCGTCCCGAACCGATCGTCTCCTCCACGCGATCAACCGCACCACGAGCAGATCCAATCAGGGTTGTTGATGTCGATCAACGCCGCAACGAGCAGCGCCTCCACGGTATCCACACGTCCGGGCTGAACGCCGATCGCGAGTGTACCAAAGCACTCGCGAGCGGCTAGGGTTTGGCTCGGAGGTGGCGGCTACGGATTAGCTCGGGATTATCGGATCGTTCCCTCAGCCCTCGCCTCCATATATAGACCTCCTCACTTGGGCCTCGTGGACCGAGGCCCAATAGGAGTCTATCCGGATCTCTATCCGAATTGAGCCCATATCCGAATCACATTCGAATTAGTGTTCCAACCCGTTAAGTGTGCGACCATGTAGGTTCACGTATACTTGGTCGCGACCCAGAAACACCTTTCCGGTCACCGTGTTAATAGCGGCCTCTAGTAAGACATATTAACCCCAAAGTATACGTAAAGATCATATCAATTTGAACACCTGTAATGTTCTCATGTACTAATCCCTTTGCCTCACGATATAGATTAAGCTCAAGGCGAGACCATGTCATCCTTTTAATAGCTCAATCACTCTCTCGATTCCGTGATGGATTATAAACTCGTGATTGACTCCTCAATCACCTTGGCATGGCCATGCACTTTCATAATCCATTACATCGAGGGGCCCAGATATCTCTCCTATAAGGAGGGCAAATTCTATCTTGATCATTCACATCCCACTACATGTTTCATGGCAAACCCAAAGACTACTTTTATGACTACCCGATTCGGAGTAGTGTTTAGTAGTCCCAAAGTAAGCTACTACGCATCTTGGGACCATGATGATCTCAAGTCTAAGGATTCCACATAAACACTACTTGAGACCAGCGATGACATATGGAATCTCTGCGGTGTCTCATGGCGGGTCTATCCAACATATGTTCACTAACACATGTCCATATTATTGATTTGGTATCTCCATACCATGATCCATGAGACATGATCATCAATCAATACATATCTTGATCTTTGAATCATATTTGTTCCTCATATGAAATATAATCGGGGATCATTTAGAAATAGCAACATTTTGGCATTAAGAGTCTCATGAATAAGTCACATACTCATTGATCAATAATGATAATGTCTATTTCAAGGAACAAAGCAATGTATCATAAACATAGTATGTGATATATTCAACATCTCCATGTTGCCTCTAGGGCATATCACCAGATCTCCCACTTGCACTAGAGTCAACCATGTAGGTATCTAATACCCATTGCCCTAGTGTGAGCCTCATGCTTTGGGGGAAGCGGCTTTGTCAACGGATCTGCAATGTTCAAATCCGTGTGTACTTTGCATATCTTAACATCGCCTCTCCACAATCTCGCGGATGAGATGAAATCGCCGTAGAATGTGCTTGGACTTACAGTGCGATCTAGGCTCCTTGGCTTGCAATGGCTCCACTTGTTGTCACAGATGAGGTCCATTGGGTGGAGGCACTAGCCATCACACCAAGCTCGAAACAAATTTCTTGATCCAAACGACCTCTTTAGCGACTTGAGCCGCTATGTACTAAACACATTGTAGAATCAACAATTGTCTCTGTTTGGAACTCTTCCACCTTACCGCACCGCCATTCGGCGAACACAAATCCCGATTGCGATCTAAAATCATCTTTGTCGGTTTGGAAGCTAGCATCGGTGTAACCATTTACAACGAGCTCTTCCTCACCCCATAGACGAGGAACACATCTTTAGTTCTTCTCAAGTACTTCAAGATGTTCTTTACGGTAATCCATGACTTTCACGGATCGATGAGTATCTACTCGTAGCACTTAAAGCATCTGAGACATCCGGGCGTGTACAAAGCATGGCATACATAATGGATCCAATAGTGAAGCATATGGAATCACATTCATTTTATCCGCTCATCGGTGTACTAGGACACCGATTCTTGCTAAGATTTATACCATGTGACATAGGTAGGAAGCCTTTCTTGGAATCCTGCATGTTGAACCTTTTCAACACCTTGTCAATGTAACGTATCTTGGCTTAATCCAATCACCTTTTGATCTATCTCTATAGATCTTGATGCCCAGAATATGTCGCCTCTCTAAGTCTTTCATAGAGAAACTACTTTTCAATGAAGACTTAACATATTCGAAACATAGGAATGTCATTTCGATCAATAATATGTCATCCACATATAAGACCGAAACACGAGTGCGCTCCCACTAGCCTTTTGTAAACACAAGGCTCTTCTTCGTTCTTGATGAAACCAAACCCTTTGATTACTTCATCAAAGCGAATGTTCCAACTCGAGATGCTGCTTTAATCCATAAATGGATCTTTGCAGCTTGCATATCTTTCCGAGTTGATTGCGGATCGACAAAACACTGTGGGCATGTCATGTACACATCCTCACTCGATTTCCATTAAGGAAAGCTGTTTTGACATCCATTGCCATATTTCATAGTCGAAATAAGCGACAATCGCTAGAATGATCCGAATAGACTTTAGCATTGCGACGGCGAAAAAGTTTCATCATAATCAACACCTTGAATTTGTTTGAAACCTTTAGCCACCAATCGCGCTTTATAGATGTGAACATTTCCATCTATGTCTATCTTTTCTTGAAAACCCATTTGCACTCAATGGTTTTAACACCATCGGTGGATCAACCAAGTTCCAAACTTGATTACTATGCATGGATTCAATTTGGATCTCATGGCTTCAAGCCATTTCTCGAGTCTGGTCCCACCATCGCTTCTTCATAGGTCTTAGGTTCATCGTTGTCTAACAACAATATATCCCGTTGTTGAGTAGTCAAGAACATGTACCTCTCGGTACACGACGTGACCTCTCGACCTCGTGGTGCGGTGTGTCCACAACAGGTTCTTCAACAGTTTGTTCATCTGTTGTGGTTCAGGAGCTGAAACGTTTTCGGTGTTTCTCGAATTTCTTCAAGTTGCACCATGCTCCCACTATCCCTTCTTGAGAGAAACTCTTTCTCTAAGAAGACACCATCTTGGGCGACAAACACTTTGCCTTCTTCTTGATTATAGAAGTAATATCCTTTTGTTTCCTTAGGATACCCGATAAAGAAGCATTTATCGATTTAGGGTGAGCTTATCAGTTGTAAACGTTTTACATAAGTCTCACATCCCCAAATCTTAAGAAAAGACAAGCTAGGGCGTTGTCTGTCCACATCTCATATGGTGTCTTTTCTCGATTTTGATGGAACTCTGTTTAGTGTGGCGGTGTTTCAAGCGTACCCCAAAAGACAACGGAAGATCACATGGCTCATCATGGGCGCACCATATCTAATAAGGTGCGATTTCTCGTTCGAGATACCCCATTCCATTGAGGTGTTCAAGGCGAGTCAATTGTGGAACAATTCCACAATCCTTGAGATGATTACCAAACTCATGGCTCAAATACTCGCCTCCACGATCGGATCGTAGAAACTTGATTGTCTTGCCTAAATGATTTTGCACTTCATTTTGGAATTCTTTGAACTTTTCAAAGGATTCAGACTTATCTTCATCGGTAGATATATCCATATCTACTAAAGTCATCGATAAAAGTTATGAAATCGAAAACCACCTCATTTGTTGAGCTCATTGGTCCACATACATCGAATGTACGAGTGCCAATAAGTCACTTGCCCGTTCACCTTGACCGGTGAAAGGTGCTTTTGTCATCTTGCCAAGTAAACAAGATTCGTATGTCTCAAATGATTCAAAATCAAATAAGTGCGAATACCATCTCTATGGAGCTTCTCCATGCGTTTCTCATTTATGTGACCTAGCGGCAGTGCCAAATAAGCGTGGGATTCAAATCATTCGATCGTTGCCTCTTTGCATTAATGTTATAGACCGATGACTCTTCAAGAGTAAGAACATATAACCCATTCACCAATGGAGTATGACAATAGAACATATCTTTGAAATAAAGAGAACAACCATTGTTCACGGATCTAAAGTCATAACCTTCGCTTGTAAACATGAAGCGAAATAATGTTCTTGGAAAGAGATGGAACACAATAACAATTATTCAATTCCAAAACTAATCACGAAGGTAAAGACAATGGCATGGTGCCAGCAACCACCGACAACTTTTGCTCCATTGCCAGCGAAGATCCACTTCGCTCCTCCTCAAACTTCTACTTCTTCTTAGCCCTGCAACGATTTGCAAATGTGAGCAACCGATCCGGTATCAAATACCCAAGAATCGATAGAAGAAGTGGCAAGATTGATTTCTATAACATTTATACCGGCGGAGTCGTACTTCCTTCTTTTCTCAAGATCCTCCAAGTACTTTGGGCGGTTCCTTTTCCAATGTCACGATTGCTTACGAGTAGCAATCGCATCGAGCAGCCCTTCTTGACTTGCTTGGCCTTAGAACCGCTCGCGATCTCATCGGAGCTAACTTTCTTTGACCGCGCCTTTCTTTACATAGGGCTTGCCCTTGCCTTTCTGCATCATCATCACATGATGGCTGCTTTTCTTAATGCTTTCCTCGGCTGATTTTAGCATCCCATGCAACTCGACCAAGGTCTTGTCCATGTTGTTCATGTGATAGTTCGAATGAATGGCTCAAAGCTCGAGGGCGGTGAAGAATCACATCGATAGCCAACTCTTGGCTAAGGGAAAACCAAGCTTTTCGGACTCTCAATGTAGCCAATCATCTTAATCACATGAGGGTGACGGATTCCCTTCGCAAGCTTTGCACGCAAACAAGGACTTTGAAGTGTTGAACCTCTCACCCTTGCTTGGTTCTCAAACATACCACGCAACCCCACAATGATATTGTAGGCATCGTGTTCTCATATTGCTTCAAGCTCGAGAGGACATTGTGGCAAGCATGAGACGACTCACATCAAGGTAATCATTCGTTTGCTTCTCATAAGCTTTCCGTGCAGCCACGGTAGCATTATCGGGCAAGTCATCGGGATAAGGAGACTCAAGGACATACTCCTTGCGCTCTTGCTTGAGAACAATTCTCAAATTGCGATACCAATCCAAAAGTTCGTTCCATTGAGTTTTCTTTCTCAAGAATAGATCGCAAATTAAAAGAACTGGATGCGGCATTAGTTGACATGATCTACAACAAAGAATACGCAAAGTTTAGCACTATGTTTATGTTCATCTTTTATTAAACTATTTAACAAAAGACTCCCACTATGTGTTTTGCAACAAAATTCCCTCTAAGTTACATAGTGGGTCAAGATCCTCATTTCATTAGTTCCTAGTGAGCTTTGGCATCACGGCTAGAAGACTAGTGACATGGGTAAGCAACACCTTGCTAATCACATCCCTATGTGACTCTTGCTTGTTGGGTGACATCAATATGTCCGGCCCCAACCTATGCCCCAAGGTCCAAAACTGTTTTGATAACCTTGTTAAGTAAACCAATACTATGCATGTGGATGTCCGACATCCACCCTATTAGATCAAGATAGTTGATGGTACTCGCTTTGGCGGACCTACCAAACAATGATCATGATTCTTATAGGCGCGACAATTGGAAGGGCATCAAAACAAATTCTTAATTTTTCTTGAGAGAAGCTATTCTATCATGAAAAACTAACCCTTAGTTGGTATGGCATGAAAGAATAGTATGACAAGAAATAAACATCACATGCATATAATCACATTATCTTGTGAATGGTATGGCATTTTGTATCGTAGTGGTCGCCATCGCCATGGTTCCACGGTGATATTCTTCGCCACACTTCTTGTCCTCTTTGTCATCATGCTTGAAGCCTCCATAGCAAAGAACTAAACTATTACAACTAATAGGTAGCAAATGAATTACATGAGGAGCTCAAGCATCACAAGTCGACACGCAGTCGTTATACAATTAAAAACGACCTCAACCCTACTGTGATTAATACGACACACAGCCGCCAAAACACACATGCATCACATATGCATCTATGCCATACCATTCACATCATTCCTGCAAAAACAAGTTAAGCGTAGAACATATTCTACATACGACATGAATGTGTTTCTATAACAATCTATGCGTATGCATAAGCGGTCGCCGGTCGTGAAAACCTCACGGAATTACATAGATCGCATCTATGAAATCGCTATGAAAATCTCATCGGGCGATCAAATCAACCCAAATCCGAGCCATTCAAAATGTCTCAATTTTCATTAGATCAATCACATCAATCATCGCGATCGGTATGCTTGAGGAGACCGCAACACAAGACCTCGATCTGTTGGCTCAATCTCTGATGTCTTGCGATTAGCCCGATGGTGTTACCAATAGGTAGGGGCAAGTCGCGCATACATCAAAGAAGGAGCACGAACTAATCTTTTGGCCACATGATGCTTTCAACTCATACATATTCCAACCCCTTATGACCGATTGATCTAGTCCGTAATAGATCCAATCTATTACACCCGCATATCAACATATGCGCGATCCGAGATCGCAAACTAAGCAAGATGGCTCGATACCACTAAAGGATTGCGAAGGCTACGAGAGCGAAAAACAAAATTTTTCTACCGCGCACACAAGAACATCATGCTTAAGGAGGATCATAGATCGTTACCACTAGACGCCAGCAAGCAATGAAGAAGAGTTGGAGCCGATCCAACCACGCGCCGAGGTAGTAGTGGAAGTAGTCGATCGTCCGAACCGATCGTCTCCTCCACGCGATCAACCGCACCACGGCGGATCCAATCAGAGGTTGTTGATGTCGATCAACGCCGCAGCGGCGCCTCCACCGGTATCCACACGTCCGGTGGGCGCCGATCGCGAGTGTACCGGCACTCGCGAGCGGCTAGGGTTTGGCTCGGAGGTGGCGGCTACGGATTAGCTCGGGATTATCGGATCGTTCCTCACCCTCGCCTCCATATATATAGACCTCCTCACTTGGGCCTCGTGGACCGAGGCCCAATAGAGTCTATCCGGATCTCTATCCGAATTGAGCCCATATCCGAATCACATTCGAATTAGTGTTCCAACCCGTTAAGTGTGCGACCACAGCAGGTTCACGTATACTTGGTCGCGACCGAAACACCTTTCCGGTCACCGTGTTAATAGCGGCCTCTAGTAAGACATATTAACCCCAAAGTATACGTAAAGATCATATCTATTTGAACACAGTAATGTTCTCATGTACTAATCCCTTTGCCTCACGATATAGATTAAGCTCAAGGCGAGACCTGTGTCATCCTTTTAATAGCTCAATCACTCTCTCGATTCCGTGATGGATTATAAACTCGTGATTGACTCCTCAATCACCTTGGCATGGCCATGCACTTTCATAATCCATTACATCGAGGGCCCAGAGATATCTCTCCTATAAGGAGGGCAAATTCTATCTTGATCATTCACATCCCACTACATGTTTCATGGCAAACCCAAATACTACTTTTATGACTACCCGATTCACGGAGTAGTGTTTAGTAGTCCCAAAGTAGCTACTACATCTTTGGGAACCATGATGATCTCAAGTCTAAGGATTCCACATAAACACTACTTGAGACCAACTTATGACATATGGAATCTGCGGTGTCTCATGGCGGGTCTATCCAACATATGTTCACTAACACATGTCCATATTATTGATTTGGTATCTCCATACCATGATCCATGAGACATGATCATCAATCAATACATATCTTGATCTTTGAATCATATTTGTTCCTCATATGAAATATAATCGGGGATCATTTAGAAATAGCAACATTTTGGCATTAAGAGTCTCATGAATAAGTCACATACTCATTGATCAATAATGATAATGTCTATTTCAAGGAACAAAGCAATGTATCATAAACATAGTATGTGATATATTCAACATCTCCATGTTGCCTCTAGGGCATATCACCAACACCGTAACCCGATGTCACATGAATCCAATGAAGGTATGAGAGTGTGGATGCCTCGGAGTGGATCCCTTGGTTCGTATCTTTAAAAATATAGATCGAAATACAGCAAATGATACCTCTCTAGATGTCATACACCTCTTAAAAGACTTTACAACCCAAATCAATTACCCCTTTCTTGGAGAGGCGAAAAGAAGTAAATCCCAAAACAAAGGAAGATGTTACCATCCGCAATAACCACAAAGCCAAAAGAAGTAGCAATAACATCTTGGATAACAAAAGAGAAGATCACAACTGAAGGCACATGCCTCCTCAAGAAGAAAGCATCAAATCTCAACCAAATAAGAATACAGTATTACCATTCGAGCTCAAGAAGCTCTTATCTGTGAATATATTGCC